>JAMKCH010016095.1:0-35253 GCA_023653785.1 Ophioderma brevispina
ATCCGAAATTAAACGATTCGTTTAGCTTATTCCATTTTCGGAATGATAATACCACCATTGCAAAGCCCTATTCAATACTGTGCATTATATTGATGGTTCAACATTAAAACGGCAGTTCTTTGTTGTATCTTGGGAAAGAAAATAGATTTGGAAGCTGAAATTCGGGACGACAATCAGAAAAAATTACAGCCTTTATCTGATAAAATGATACTAAACATAGAACACTTGTAGTTGCAAGAACTTGCTTTGTTTATGTAATCTAAAATGCCTAAGGCATGGAAATAGGTCAAAGGTCATTTCCCAGCACACAATGCTTATCTAGGACAATTATTTTAACACAGTTAGGCTTAAAGGGTTACAAGGTCATCCTGGGATATCAAATTAGAATAAAAACATTCTTTATCAAAATGGACTCAAATTCATCATGATGTTGAAATACTAATGGAAAATAATAAAATAATGTTGTCTATTTTGTTTGACATTGTGGGTATAATTATGGGGGATATTGATGGAGCCCACAGGGTCTATGGGATCAGCACTCTAGCCTCTGCTAAATGACCTTTGAGCTGAATAACATAAAAGTAAATGTATATTTCTTGTTGTAACATGCCCATACGCACAATTTTAACATTTAACCCTGCAAAGGGGTTTGCACTTCCGTCAGTGCATAACCGGGGGTTCCTAGGGACCCCCCCTATAAAAACCACTTTCCTAAGGATTTTAGATGAAATCCACATTTTAGAAGCTTCAAAGGCATCTAAACAGTAAAGAAATAAAAACTGAAGGTGTTCAGTAAGAAAATTGAGCAAAACATTGATTTTAATTTCGCGGCAAAATGTGCGAAAAAGACACTAATTTGTTTCTGCTTTTCTCCGGGCATTGCTTCACCTTAGACTGTGCTGATTGCTTAATGGTGAAGAATGAAATATATTACCATTTTAAGCACAAAAATAAAGTCTCTGCCATTGATTATATTTAGGGTACTTGAACGTTGTGTACCAAAAAAAACGCAACACTTGGTGGTAGGCGCCATAAGTTTTGAACAAAAGCACGTGACTACGTCTTCTCTGTTGTATGGTAAGATGGGACTGTTAGCTAATATCCCTCAAAACTTCATAAGGTAGAGTCAATATTTTTTCAGATCGACCCCAGAAATCAAGTAACCTGCAGGACCAATTTAACCAATTGAGGCGCTATAACTACAAATACGGCACTGTACGATTTGCGTAAGAACACCAATATGAATATATAAATTCAACCACATTTTCCTTTTTAAATGGGACAGCTATTGCCCAAACAGATATAATTATGAATGTTTCAATTGGTTAATAAACAGCTAAAAACATGCATTCTAACACACTAAAAATCGAATTAGGAATATATGATAAACAATCTCTTCGTATTGTAGAACTACAAACTTCTTCGTATTGTCCAAATAAGACTGCCTTGGATTAGAGCTAATCCATTCATAAATAATTTTGTGACGGCACGAAAGAATTATCTTAACCAAAACTAATGACAGAATGAATATAACGATATTGTTATTAATTTTGTGTTGAACACATAGGTTGTACTTTCATAAATTGAGAATGTAACATATTTTCCGTAAACAAGCAAGTTGCAGCCCAACGCATTTATCATTTATGTATGTGGCGTTTGGCTTTGACTAGTCATAGTTTTATATCGTCTGAAAAAATTTTATCACCAATAAAATTAATGTTTTATCATTATCAGTTAAGTGATAATTATGTAAATTAACAGTCATTTGAAGAGTAGAAGTGTTCTGCAAGAAATTGGGGCAAGTAAAGTTGATTGCAATCAAGATTGTATTTGCCATTCTGGTCTTCATTGACAGTCTTGGGTTACAGCTACTAATTTTTGTAAAATGGGTTCTCGGGTTGCTTGAATGGGGGTTCATATCTTAAAAACTATGACTCTACCTTTATGAACTTTAGGGTATTAGCTAACAGTCCCATCTTACCTCACAACCAAAAATAAAGTCACGTGCTTTTGTTCAAAACGTATGTCGCCTGCCACCAAATATTGCGGGTTTTTTTCGGGACACACGGTTATAATTTACCATAGGTCCTACAGTAAACCACTACATGAGTTATATAAAATATTATGGCACCAATGTCCTACTATACTTTGCAAGATTTGTTATTAATTATTTACTTGTTTATGTCACTAGGGTATGCATTATGAAAATCAGAATCAAAGTAGCTTTAAATAAGATTTTTCATTTTTGTATGGGCACTTCCGTTAGTGCATAAGGGGGGGGGGGCTCCCTAGGGACCATGCTAATTAAACGCAAAAACGACGCCATGGCTGAGGATTGAATTTTTTTCACCAATGCAAGCGGCAACTAAAAGTTAGACGGATACAAAAAATATAAACCAAATTATTGCAGCGTTAAAAATCGCCCGGCTGAAAAACAAAAATGGTCCCCTAGGACCCACCCTTATGCCGTTAAGTGTTTAGTACTGGGGCAGGATTAGGTTGGTCGGTACCATAAGGAGTGGCAAAGCGAGTGTGCTGTAAACTATCAGAAAACATCATATATAAATAATTTTGCATGATAGACATTCCAAAGTAGTAGCTTAAGCATGCTAATTTGCATAAACCAAATGGCCGCCATTGAAATTGCTTCCAGAACTAGTTTTAGCCATATGTGTATTTTAGAGGAATTCTTTAGTGGAAATACATGCCTAACATGAGTGTTTGACAAAGGAACAACACAAACGAACTTCAGATACATACATTTTAAATTAAAAACTAATCTGCATAAATCCAAATGGCCACCATTAATAAGGTCTTGAGCGTTAATTTTGACTTACGTCATGTTCAAAGTATGCATGGATGAACAAACATGTAGTTTACAATTACACTCTCGGTACTAATATTAACCATGTCTTGGTACAAGACTTCGAAGTTGACAACCTAAGCATGCTAATTGCATAAACAAAATGGCCGACCTTTGAAAATTTCGTCATAATTAGTTAAGGCAATATCCTGTCTTGTAGAAGGAATTTGTGTAGTGAAAAAAAAAAATGTAACACGAGGTGTTGATAATCGACAACCACCAGAACTCAAATCCACTGCATTTTTAATTAAATCTAATTTGCAGCATCCAAATGCCGCCATATTCGTTTAATTTGAGCATTAATTTGACTTTTAATAGTCCATCGGTTCAAGGGATTAATGGTGAATCTTACAAACCCCTAAGTTACAATTACACTCATTTGCACTAGTATAAGTATAATCTGTCTGTATGCAAGAATTCAATGTGACACAACTTGAGTTGTAAATTGCATATAATAAACAAAATGGCTCGCCATTGGAATTGCGCCAAAACTAGTTGCAGCCCTATCCTGACTCATAGAAGAAATATTTTAGGTACAAAAAATGCTTAAAATGAGGTGTTGTTAACACAAACCAAAATGAAATTCAAGCCATCCATTTTTAATAAATCTAATTTGCATATCCCAAACGCGTCGCCATGTTGCAAAATTAGCATTTCTGTACTTGCGTCGCTTTTTGAATTGTAGCCACTTTGAATCATGGGCGTTTTAAGTGTGAATGTATGACACTTAATTAAGTACATGTACATGTAGTTTTAAAGAATTAATTTTGCATATAGATATTTGAGGATCCATTCCTGTACTACAATGTGTTTCAATAAATTAGAGAGCATTGCATTTTTGGCCATAAATAACATTTATCTTACCAACGCATTTAAATAAATCTTCACCAATTCACAAAGTTCTAATTACAAGTATTTGCCAAGCCTCTGTATATTGCCTCCTTTAATAGTCGGTCTCTTCCTCGTCCGATATTCATCATCAGAAACTGTCCAATGTAATGACCTCACTTTCATGTTTTCCCACATGTCGATACCTTGCCCAAATCTGATACAGACATCCATTAGCCATACATACACAAGTCTGGCAACGTGCACATTCTGAGACAATTAAGCAGGGTAAGAAATCTAAAACAACGTCTGCAGAAGGTTTGCCATTCATCCACTTTGATGATCAAATACATCGGACGTCCAATCCATCCATGACCATTGGGGCTGGAAGTGTCTGAAGAGGCTTACGGCACCATATAGTTGCCCCCTCTGCATGAAGGGTTAGGCAGTCCTCACATGGAGGAAGCTGGCCGATTCAATTTAACTTTCTTTGCCTCAACAATAGTACTGCAAGTTGTTCTCCTTCTTTGATGGTAATCTAGCTGCATACTAACAACATGAACTCTTTCAACGCCTAAACCTATAGATGATATCTATCGCTCTTCTATAAAACCCAGTCTGTGGCCTCAGTTGGGTGAGAGTGCCGTCACTGTAATAGGAGGTAGCCGGTTCGAATCCGCCAAGCGCATTGGGTTTTTTTTAACAATTGTGAGCGCGCATGGCCATCTCAGGGAAAGAGTAATAAATACCCCTGAACTCGTTGAAGTTTGCAAAGAAGTTCATGAGAGATGTCACTTGTAGAGCTTTGTGCATGGCCGATGAAGTACGGCTCTAAAAGCTCGCAAGAGAGACCGAAACGCCCTTTTTTGCCACACCCATACATGTTGCACCACAGTTGTACCGATCCTCAGCCTGGCCTTCAAAAATGACATAGCTGCAAGATGTTTATGAAGTGGGAACTCAAAAAAACAGGACAAGGTACATCACAAGTATGCTCATATTCATTCATAAGTGATGTGACTCGTCAGCGCATTGCTGGCAAGGCAATGGTCTGGACTAAAAGCTTCTTCAAATCCCACGTTTAAAAACTTTCAAAAGTTCACATGTCGAACTAATCACCCAATCACAGACCCCCTCCCCTGTGAATAACTTGGCCAGCTTACTCATGAGAAATGTTCTGACTTAATACAGAGGAGCTGTTCCTTGTCTGTGGTGCCGGTCCACAACCACAGGTAGTGCCCCTGGGATGCTTTCAGGTAGCCCACTTATGCAAAGAACCTTAGTCAGCCCTTCTGGTTCTTATTCTGTTGAGGCATCGCCATACAGCCCATGAGAGTCAGCTCCGATGAAGATGCTCACCGGGTACTACAATTAGATGTTACTTGGTTGTAGCAAGTTTTCTTTCCACAATTGCGACTCACTTAAGCTCCTTAGCGACTGAATCAAGAGGTTGGACTCTGCTCAAGAAACTATTGGAGTTAAGGTGGTTGCACTGGTCTCTGTCCGGACCAAAGAGTGTTCACATTAGATATTTACTGGCGCTACGTTATGGCATGATCTCTACACACTGGATGAGCAATTCCTGCTAGGATGGATAAAGTTTTCCATGAGTTATTGCGTGACCATACTTTAATCTTCGTCTTCTAGATTGTGGCGTCTTATAAAGAGAGAGTCGCGGTTCAAATCATAGGTAGAAAGGGTATCGGCAGAGTGCTCTAGGGGTGTTTCCAGAACAGGTTACTTTAAGCTGACGTTTGGCTCCATGGTTGCGTAGATGGAAAGCCACCACATCTGTGTCTTGGATGGATTGGCACGTGGTGGGTGGTTTCCTCGTAGTAAGGAGTGAGTTCATCCAATAGCTTTTTGGGAGAGGTGCCTCTTAAAACTGTGAAGTTTGCATCTTGTGATCTAATTCCAAGATCATCTGAATATATAAAACGACAGGTTCCTGCATCCTTAGGTTGGTCGTTGGTATAGATATTGAACAGAAGAGGTACAAGCACACTCCCTTGTGGTTGTTCCTCTTGAGCCCTGGTACTTCATCAGTTCTTCTTCGCTCCTAGCTGAACAAAAAAATCCTATTGACTTCATGTACCAAAACAGCCAATGTGGTGGCGTACTCTTCAAGAGGACTAGAGTGGCACATACTTGTAATAAGAACTTTGTGAGTTCGTCAATAGTTATGTATAATGCGGTTATGTCCAAATGTTTAGGGATAACAGATTGATAGTGATATTGCTAATGATTGGCTAAAAGGCATCATAAAATATGAAATAACTACTGAAACACACATAACTGTATTGCAAGAATGGATCATCAGATATTCTGATGAAAAATACAGTGGTTTAAAAACTAATCCCTAACGTCCCTAGAGGAAAATTGACGATCACCCGAGGAAAATTGAGGTAGTCGATCTTTTTTTTAAGTAAGATCTAGGAGCAATTTCCCACTAACCCAAGGAAAGGGTCGACTCTGTGATTTTTTTTTGTCAGGGGGTTTTAAAGGTCTTAGGGATTAGGACATATGAATTCAAGTGCAAAGATTAACACTTAACTGCCCCATGATCATGATGAAAACTGGCCACAATTTAAAGAGCAAAACTTAAGTGCTGCAAAAATGTTGGGTAACAATGGCGGTATTTGGGATAATGCACCTAAAGTTATTAAATAGGTGGCCATGAATCTTTTTGGTTGTGTTTAATCAAACACCTCAATTTTAGCAGTTTTGAACTAAAATATTTCATTCTACGAATCGGATATAGCCGAAACTAGTTATGGAGCAATTTCATTGGCGGCCATTTTGTTATTAAATTTACATGTTAAAAAAAACCAAAAAAGAAAAATTAAAAAAAAAAATGTTTATAGTTATATTTGGGCAATAGTGTATTATAGACTTTAGAGGGTAACGTTCATCCTATGGTACATTGCATGTTGAGTAAAAATTATTCTAAAAATTTACGAAAATGGCGGCCATTTGGATTTATGCAATTAGGTTTAATTAAGCATGTGATGTATTGACTTTCTGCTGGTTGTCATTATCAAACATTTATGTTGTAACATTTTTTACCAAATAATCCTTCTACAAGAAAGGTATGGCTGAAAACCGTTTGGAGCAACTTGAAATGTTGGCCATTTTGTTTATGCAAATTAGCAGGCTTAAGCTACACTTTGGAAAGTCTATCATGCAGAAATTATTTAAGTTTGAAGTGTCTTAACAAGTTGGTAGCCTCTCGTTTTGCCACTCTATATGGAACCCATATATCAAATATGCCTCGTAGCCCAAGCACTTATTAAACTAATTTAAAAACAAATCGGATCTTATAGTTAAACCCCCCCCCCCCCCCGTGTGACCTTGAGCAATTTTTTGCCTGTCGTGCAAAGACAACAGGTTTAGATATAGCAGTTACCTTCTTTTAATCTGTAGGACCATGCGAACATGTATATAGAACATTTAACCCCGTAGGAACATTTACAGATTTACCACTGCCATTTTACTCCCTTCCTTTATCTCAAAATCACAAGGGCAAACACTGTTACAACTTTTAGTAGTTCATTAGAAATGCTTCCAGCAGTTACATTTGTCCTTAAATTTTTCTATACTCAAATCTATTTTGTATGGATGTTACTACCAAAATGTGCGTAACAACCCAATCTCAAAAATTAAAACAAATATATAGATATGAAGAAAAAGCCAAACATGTGCGGTATTAATATTATGAAGAAGTTTTAGAATTCAACCACACGACATAAAGGACAGTGAAAATTCAATGACGATGGTAAATGAATCACAGTTGTGGGTGCCATCTTAATCCGAATTATGAAGATAGCTTCTTTCCCCCCTTTTAAGCGATTATACAACCTTATTGACAATAGAAAATTCTGAGCCCAAACTCATTTCCTTTACATTGCTACAGCAATTCAGATTTTAACACCTTTTCTGACCAGGTTAGTTAAGCCATGTGTATAGCTATTCTAATGCATGTTTTGGCATCTTGGTTGGAAAGTTATACCATAATCCAAGATTGAATGTTGAATAAGACTATACCTTTGTAAAAACTGCAGCTAACAATGATTTAGCAGAGACAAGCAAATCCGGGAGTTTCAGTAACCTGACCATCTGACACCCTTTTTTCTGACACACTTGTCTTATGAATTGGGCACCCTTTCAAGGAATTAAAGCAGGTTTATTCCGTAAGGGTTTCCGAATTCTAAGTGTGTCAGAAAATGTGTGTCAGATGGGTCAGGTTACAGAAACTTCTAGCAAATCCCATGTATTCAACCAATATATCAAATACTTCTGTAATTGAGTGGGCTTTTTTAAAAAGACTTATGCTTAAGCAACCACCACAAACCGAATTATGTGGCTATTACCTGCCCAACTCGGATCCAAAAAGCGAGACAACGAATATACTAGTTACCTTGAAAAAAGATTTCTCACAAGAAAAATTATTATGGGAGAAATGGATTCACCTGGGATCAACTGAGATGTTGCCAGGTGTTGTTTATGCTTTAGAGATCTTGCTAGATGAGCAAGTACTAAATAGCTTGGTATTTTCCACGTTATTGTACCAAAAGTTTGCAAGATTGCAAATGGGAGTTTCCCACGATGTAAATAAGTAAAGATGCTGCCAATGCTATGTGTCATTTGTGTTAGATCCAATTGGACAGTGTTAGGTTAAGTTCTGCAGATGGTGTGCCATACTAAAATTTTATTATAGATTGGGAAACTAAAGGGAAAAAAATACAGACAGATAGATTAATAGAGAACTTTGCCAGTGAGAATTTATCTCCAGAGATGTTAGATTGGTGTTATACATGTGCGTTTATTTTAGATAGCATCCAACTTAATTACCTAGAATGCCAATGTTATTTTAAAAAAAAATTAAGAAAACTACAAACATAGAACTTTTTCAGGAAATTTATTCTCTACAGAGGTCTAAATTAAAGTTGACTAACAATTAGCAAAGGTGGGCTCAAATAGGTCAGCCCAGCACACGGAAGACAAATTAAAATAAACAAGCCCTAAAGCAACCCCATGTATTTGTTTTGTTTATATAATAGATTGAACGAATTGAATTTGACAGAGAAATTATTACAGGTGCATGTTCCGATGTCTTGGGACCTCACCCCCCGATTTACCCGGAATAGTATTGATTTGTATCAGATGAAAGGCCGTATTTTTTCTCATTGTCGTCCTGAAATTTGAGGACCTCAAATCCACTTCATGTCCCAAGATATAAACAAAAACCCACCGTTTAGTGGTTAAACCACAATATACTACCACAGTATTGAATAGGGCTTTGCAAAATGCATTATTGCGTCTACCATCAAAACCGCAAGTTTGGTTCCCCCGGTACTTGATGAGGGTGTATGTGCAAGTGCAGGCTCTAATATCAAGTAGGGAGAACAACAATTACACATAAATCGGAAAAGCACCTTTAAACTATGTCGTGGTGTTAGCGGTCTAGAGGTCCGTACCAAAATGGAAATAGTCCACAAGTGCACTTTTGAGAAAAACGCGATTTTATAATGGCCATTTTGACTTAACCCCATGTTAACTTGCTGCTGTAAAGCCTGATTTTAAACCTATCAACATGTTTATCTACCAGCACGTATGAACTTTCAATTCGAACTTTTGAACTTGTTTACGTTGGTTTAATATTGCATATGAAAAGGTATGGCAAAGTGGAATATTAAATATGTGTTTTTTTTGGTTGGAATTTGAATATTTATTTCTTTATTGCCCCAACTCTTTTATTCAAATGTGATGGACTTTATATTTTTGGCACAAAACGGATTGAAAGAGATTGACCCACTTTCTGGAACACACACATTTGCAACCACTGTGGCTCTAATGTATTAAAGTAAAACAGAAGGAATCCCAAAATCTAATTTCCCTTTTCTAATTAAACTTTCTGATTTTTTTATTAAATAAATGGTAATTTTCCTCAAATGTTGGGATTTCCGAAAATTGACCATTCCTTCAATCTCTGCTTACATTTCAACAAAATCACAATGCACCGTCCATTTTTTATATTTGCATGCAGAACAAGTGTACTGAGCCTGATAAATAAAACTAAAAAAATTCAAATCCTATCCTCCCTATTTTTGGGCCATTTGTTTTTTTCAATTTTCGCGAAGATTGCCTATCATCTCCGAAACCTTTTTTTCGGCCACAACGGGCATATTTTAATACCACAAAACTGAAAATGACATGAAAGATGATTGGCAACGCAGTAAAAATTAATATTTTAAGAAATATTCAGCATGGTGGATCTTTCGTTCACCGACTATATTTCGCCCTTTCGCTCTTCAGCGTGATTTTAAAAAGATAAATCACACACCCTTTTTAGGAAACAATAGTGCATATTCGTCTTGCGAGGTGTAGGGGTGTGGTTTTTGTGTGGCGTGGGTGTACTGATTTGAAAGTGAGGTATTCAGTAACTTGATTTCTTGCTGCATTAAGAGTTTACTTGATAACTTGATTACCTTGATCGAGTCAACTTGGGTTTGTTTACTTCTTTTTTTGGTTTGTGGTTCCTCATTCCTTCCTTTCCCACCGTTTTGCATTCCTCCGATGTGATCTGTGATTGGGTGTGTCGATCCTTTATTTGAAGGATTTTCCGCTTTTTGTTTGTCTTCCGGTTGGTCCTTAACACGTTGGCGTAGTTTGAGGTCTTGCAGATGGCTGTGATTCTTGCGTTGGCTTGGGTGTGTAGATGTATCAGGGATTTGCCATATGGTGTGGTGTTGGGGCTTCCTCTTACTGATCTTGGTCTAGCGTTTGGACACTTGGGGTAGTTTTTTCCCTCTGGATCTGTGATGATCTTGGTGTTCTGCGTAGAAGTCCGTTTGCTTCGCCTTGGTGGTCTGCCTGAGGTTTTTATTCTTGGCAAAGTTTTCTCTACTTTTGGGGAGATACGTTCTCTGCAGTTGTTCTGTTCTCAATACTTTGGAGTTCTTCTAGCATGATTTGTCAATGTTGCTAACATTATGTTCGCAAGTTCTGCTCGCAGATTAAAAACTTAAAGTTAAAAGTGTTCATGTACCGAAACAACATTATACCCACGACACTTAAAACCTGACACTGGTAACAAACAAAGATTACAACATGTTCCCTAAATTATAATCTTTAGCCGACAACAGCGAGATTTTATTTTGTTTTTCGCAACAAAAATCCCAGAAAACTTAATTTTAATATCTCGGGCACCGACATAGATACGAACCTCAAGTGAAGACTAAAGTTGTATTTTTTAAAACCTCAACTTGATATCCTGATGGACTTAACACAATTTGGAAATTAAGTTCTTCATTTATATGGAATCAAAGGTATCAAAACAGATTGATCACTTGATAAAAATCACTTTTAAATCACTGGTAAATCATACATCAATAAAACCCAAAAACGACAGCGGTATTTGTGTGACGACTTAATTTAACTGCTTCAACTGCTTGTCACCTGTATGCCGTAATTCCATACGTTGTGTCATGGGAGATTGGGATGCCCGTTGCAGAATAACAAGTTGTCTCCTGTTCTTCGCTTCGTCAATGTCAGGATCCTCATCCGCTACCCTTACAGCTCGTCTGGCTTCAATGGTGTTTGTAACATCATGTCTCTGTTGAGTCACGTTTTCGTCATGCGATGCCAGCTCTTCTACGAACACTACTTGGGAGCATTTTCTTTCAGGAGACATGTGTAAGGGGAACACATTTTAAAGGTGTGATCCGTCATTCCACTTTCTTCATTTCTTGACAAGAACTCTGTCTCTTACTCTGATGTCATGATTTTGATGTTGTTTTGGCTCCTTCTCATCATTACTTTGATGACCCATCTAGTTTCTGTCTGTATTTACTGGTTTTGGTTGTAGCTGGGCAGGGTGTTCAATACTACGCGCATTAAGGTGCTTCAGTTGGGTCTACCTAGTTGTGGAATTTTATGATGATTGTTCGGTCAGCTGCAACAACTTCCAGAGTTTTTCACGCCAATCTTCTTGTGCCCGTGGCGAACAGCCTTTTGATGGCCCACATACCTTCAACTACCCCCCCCAGGCAGAAAGAGACCCCCCCCCCCCACCCCCCCCCCCCCCCAAAACATCTCCATTGGCCTCGGCCATCTGGGAGTAATTCTGTAGTGGTATATGTTTGAAGCATGGAGATCCGTTGTCCGACTTCCCACCTTATTGTATTCCCGTGCGCAGAAATGATTGTATCCATAACGCAGAATTTATCCTTGTGGGATGTAGACTTTAAAGTCTGGACTCAGAGATTCGAATAATCTTTTTTTGTTAATATGAAAAATATTCAACTAGAAAAAAGATAGTAACCTAAATGCACAATTCCGAATTTGGATGACTCGGATTTTTCGTTTGATGCAGTAACATTTATATGTAGTTTTACGTCCCATAGGATACTTGTATAACAAATTCCGGATCCGGAATTTTTATAACAAAGTTTGATTTAACTATATAAGGATTCGATTTAAGCTTAGCATTTCACACAGTGCTTAGTATATGGACCAGCATTATGTACATGCAAAAAACACGATTATTTTTGAAATTGAGAGCGCCCCCTCAGGAAATCTCTGATTCGCCTTTAAAGTGAAACACAAATTTCACGTAACAGTGTCCCGAAAAGTGTGGAAATTCGATTTTTGCAATAATGCAAAGCGTTCTATAAAATTGTCCCCATGTGAAGTATTAAGCTCAACATTCTTTCTTTGGTACGAAATTGTGAAATTTCTAATTTAAACTATATGGCAAATACTAACCTTCCAGCCTAGTTTCTGTATATGGAAATTTGACAAATGCAAAAAATGAAAGCATCTATTGGGGGGTTTTAATCTATATAAAAATCACACATATGAACACAATATGGATGCTCCCAAATCTCTCGTTGCAACCTTTACCCCTCCACGGCTGGATATCTGGAAGAGTCAATCCATGACGACTAGAATGTAGTGTTTCTAACGGAAACGGTCCACAAAAATCAACGCTCACTCGTTGCCAGGAGAGTCTAACAGTTCAGGCATTTGGAGAGGCTCTCTGCTCTATTTGATTGTTGATGCTTGGCAGGGGAGGCATCCTCTTACAGCTTGTTCTGCTTTTTGGTGATCTGGGGAAACCATGTTTTGCGTCGTAGCAACGTCTGGTTTTCGTGATCCCTTCGTGTCTCTGATGGGCTTGATTGGGAATTACAATGCAGCTTCCTCTCAACACAATGTTATCATTTGTGACACTTATTTCTCTCTGATTGACCAAAGTGATCTGTGTTTGTCTTTGATCTTGTGTCACTAGGTTTGTGTTGTAACACTCTATCACATCTTGTAGTCCATTGCCTTTCTCTTTATCTTGTTTTAAGAGCTCAAAGGTCATCGCTTTGGGTGTTGCATTTGTCGCAATGATGTTTGTTTACATATCCATCTGAGAAGCTGACCTCTCGTGTAGCTTTCTGAGTTGGGTGACGTGACATAAAGTCGGTTGGGTTATTTTTCCCCGGTTTATAGCAGATTACGATGTCAAAGGAAAGGTTTGGAGCTTCTGTATTCTGATTGAGGCCTTTGACGTTGGCTTGTTAAAGACGGGCATCAACGATTTGTGGGACCGTCAATGTTTGTGGCCGGCCAGCGTTCGAAATAGCGGTTGTCCGTTCGCCCGGGACAACCAAATTGAGTGCCGGACAACCAAAAATGATACAACAGTTGTCCGGCGGACAACCATAAAATCTAGAGCCAAAGTCACTTTTGATACACTGCAAGTTGTTTCAAAATACGCACAACCAACAGTTTTGGCGGACAACCAAAAATTACAACCTGGTTGTCCTTGGGACAACCACACTTTTCCCCTTAATTCGGACGCTGTTTGTGGCCATGCGATGGCTAAAGCTTCATGCTCTATCTGGCTGTATCTCTGCTTTGTGGGTGAGAGTGACCCCACATTTCGCCGGTTGCCGTACTTGTAAATCTGTGCTAAAGTGGCACTTAATCCCACTGGACTAGCGCAGTTCATCCGGTTTCGGCGGATCGAAAAAGGCCATCACTCTGTTGCTGGATAGAGAGTCTTTGAACTGATTTAGCACAATTTCTTGACTTTCACCCATTGAAACTGTACCTATGTATGTGTGAGTTCTCTGATGGACTTTGATATTGTGGTGGCTGAGTTTGGAATGAAGCGTTAATAATACATTGCCATTCCAAGGAGGCCACTTATTTCCGGTGAAAGTTACGGACGTGGGCCCATTTTTATTACGTCTTTCTTCGGGTCATGTGACAAACCATCACTGCTGAAGACTATCCCGAAAAAATCTAGTTTGGACTTGTTTAGCTCACATTTGGCTCTGATCAGTGCGAGCCCTTTGTCATTCAATGTCTGTAGTAGTAATGTCAGCCTTGTGTCATGTTCCTCCTTTGTGTGTCCATAGTATACAAATGAGGGAAATGATGCAAAATAACTACCCGAGGTGACTGGAGACCGTGAGCCTACTATTTTCCCGAGACCGAAGCCTCGGCGAAGGTCGAGGGGAGGTATTTCACGAGTATAGAGCAGTCAATATTTGTTTTATATAACATATAAAAATATTTCTGTCATTTGAAAAAACTTGTCAAGTCGCGTCACCGCAACTCAAGGCTAGTCAAGATACCAATACAGGGAAAACAAGTTCCCATAAAAATGAACTATTTCCCCGTAATGGGGGAAATAGTAGCTTTTTAAGGGAACTTTTTCCCTCCAGTGAAATTTTGGGGAACTAGTCTCAAATATTTTGTCACGTGATATAGTATCCTCCAATCAAATTACAGAAATATTTTATGTGTTACATAAATAAAATATTTACCACTGATCTCTATACAATGGATTGGCTACACAACAGTAATTGTATATTAGATGAATGAAGCAACCGGCGGACATCTTGGTCTATACCGAAAAACAAAGACTCATTCCAGAGACACGTGTTTAACAGAAGTTGTATCCCGGGTGCCCGTTTTAGAGACATGCCATCCCATACTCGCGCAACTTCAAATACAATGAGCTCACCGAATTGGCCTGATTCTGTACATGTAGCTTATCCACATTTTGTGTAAATGACCGGCTCTTAACCCAACCTGCGTTGGGCTCTTTTTGGATTACCATAATCGTCGTCAGTTCCTAATACGAAGCCCAGGTTTTCCAATTCCATTGTATAGAGATCACTGTAACCGATACCTTTCAAACTCCAAAAATGCCTTCTGTTCTTTTGAATACATCGGTTTGCACTATCCTAATTCAACCCATCGTGTCACTAGTAGAAAAGTTTTGGACACCGTCGATTAGTTGGGAGAGGAGCCGGAAAAGAAATATGTCCCGCTTCACCGGTTCATGAACGTACTCAATAATTACGGTCGGTCGCGTATATTACTTTTACTCGGCCATTTTGGGCGTTTTTTGTTTCGCGGATCTCCTTAAATGTCGGGCAATTTCGGCCGGTGAAAATGGTACCTTCAAATTACTGTCGTGCTGGTGTTTGACCCCCTAGAAATTGGCGGTGTAATGCTTTCGGCTTAAGTTTTTGGGTAAAAAACGTTTTTTGTAAAATTTGTTTGTTTTATTGTAAATGGAAAGTTTGGGTTTGGTTACTGGATTTTGAAGTATGTACGAGCTCAGCTATCACTGATTTAAATATGTATCGGAAAACTGCGGTTTCTAGAGAGCGGATTTTGTTTAAATTCGCGTATATGTGTAGTGAAAATAAATGTTGCTGCAAAAAAGGAAATTAGTGACTGTTATTCCCCCGATTCCCTCGTGCGATTTGTAACGTAGGGTAGATGGGTAAGTATTACGGTGGGAACTAGCCGTAAGTTCGAGTTTTCTCGAACTGGTACACTTCATATCCATGACGTGTCAAGCTAATAAACCCCTCGGTGGGTTACCTGGAAGAACTTTTGACGAAATTAACCCATGATATCATCATGATCATTGTTTGCAGCGCTCGAAGAGGTCGTCGTTTGCAAATTGTTAAACCCGATTTCAATACGGAATAAATCGCAATATCACCATAGTGCACAGTTCACTCGCCATAGAAAAACGTCTGACACACTTTAGGCACTCGCCAGTGTGCGAAGGACTAACCGTAGTCTATTTTGTGTGGCATTTCCCCCCAATAATTATGTTCGTGTTTTTAGCTGAAATATTTTTGTAGATGATAGACAGACTATCTCGCAATACTCTTCTCTGAAGATCGCAGTATTATTACGAGTTTACATTGAAAAATACCCGAATACGTTGCGGTAACAGTTAGCGAAACGTTACACAGCTAATTGACGCCTGAAATGGACAGCTTTACCTCATAGCTCTGTCCATTTATTTTTCATTTAAATAGGACCTGTTGATCTGGGTTCGAATTCCACTTGTGGGTGATTTTTTTTTGGGGGGCGGGGGTTATTTCTTGGTTTAATTGTAATCTTAGAAATTTTATTGTTTGGGTGCAAAAGAGAGTTTTTTTCGCAGATGACCATCACAAAAGTCAACATATAGGCCTAAAGCATAACAAAGAAATTACACAAATAAAATGAATAAATACAATGGAATGAAATAAAGAAAACGATCATTAAACATCATAAAAAATAAAAAATAAAGAAAACGAAAAATAATAATAAACGGATGATAAAATAACAATATTTAAAATGCAAAACTGCAAATCAAATCCGTGTACACTATTCCTTAGATATCAGTAAAAGAAATCGTTAAAAATAAAAAATAAATATACATAATTACATATATTTATATACGCCTTCCCAAACGGATAGAATAAAAATGAATAAATGGAATCAAATATTTTTTTTTTAAAATCAGTACCAAATAAAATAAAGCAACCGACAAAAGACTAAAAAATAAAAGCCAAAATGGTAGAGAAAATAAAAAATAAACGAGATGATTATAAAAAATATTTAAAAATTAATAAAATCAAAGCCGTATAACACAAAAATATTAATAATATAAATCGTTAAAAGAAATCACTTAAATAATTAACACTGAACAAAAAAAGATGACTACAAGTAAAATAAACAAAGTATACACAAAATACAATTACAAAATTAAAAACCAAAAATTTTGAATAAATACAAATATTAATAAATAAATCGTTACAATAAAATTTAAAATAACCAAATTAAAGAACTACTAAATAGGTAAAATAAAAACTAATAATTAAGAAATGAACACATAATACAATTACTAATTAAAAACAACATAAACACTATGAATAAAAATATAATACATTAATAAATTAAAAATATTTTTTTAATTTTTTATATAATATAAATAACAAAAGCGAAAGGACTTTTTCGCGAATGAAATTTCATTATTTGTAACCCGGCGTCATATTCAACGCAATTGTCCAAGAAAACTTTACAGCTTCAATTTCTGGACATCCATGCACCTCTTACAAACTTGCCTGTGTTATATATATTCAGACCAAACTAGGGACCACCACCAACAGCTACAACAGCACTACTGTGAATTCTCTTACCACAAATTGTTCTCCAAGTGTCATCTGCATCGGGAACACCCCCTACCAAGCTTTACTGGGTTAGCCCAGTCACTGGAGATTTTACTGATCGCCCTGAAGCCACTAGCCACTCACGACTCCGCTAGCTCTACCACCCGGACCTTCTTTTACTTGCAAAACACCAGTCTTTTGTTCCTGCACACTTTGTTGATCTTTGTTTCCTGTGAACAAGCACCTTTTTCCAACCGAAGTAACAACCATACGTACTACTGAGTGATGTAATGAGTGGAAGATAGATAAGATAGTTGCGTCCAACTTATTCCAGTTAACAGTCAACCTAAAACACTTGCAGTCGCCTGAACATGCAGCCCACGAATGGAATTCATCTTTGATTGACATCATTCAAACAATCTAAACACTTGCAGGAAAACGTCTTGCTTCATTCACATACAAGAATTCCCGCACCCCTCATTTATCAACAAATGGCTCAGAGCGACCGGTAAGGTTCTGAACAGAAGCTTCACAACCACCGACAAGCATGAACCACTCTGCTGGCAATGCACAATTTACCAGCCCCCCCAAGCCAGTCCCCCTAGCCAGCAAAACCTGAAAACCTAGAAAGCCGAGAACCTCGAAATTCTAGTCTGGTTTTTAAGTTTGACATCATTTTTAAGGGTGGCGTAAGTGTGCAATAGCGAGAGGTTGGATTAGCGTTTGGCGTAAGTCCGTATGAGGTCCGACCTTTTTTTCAAGAACAAAGAATCTTATCAGGTAAGGTGGAGCTCGCGGGTTGTAGGATTTGGGGAGTTCCTTCATTGATTTGGCTTTATACCCGGGAGCCCTAGCACACATTGTAACACATCTCACAACAAAGGTTTGAGTGATAAATATGTTGACAGACTGACCGGAAACCCCTGAAACGCGTGAGTCTTAAGTGCGCCCGTGTGCCTTAAGGAGAAGGGGCCAAAACAAAGTTTTGTACAGGGGTCAAATTGTAAATTGATCCAATCATGTTGAAAAGCTCACCATGTTATGTGTCTAACCATAAATGATTTCAGAAAAGGTATGTTTGTAATATGTACAGCCTAAAGTTTCAGAGTTATACGCTAAAACAGCAAAAATCAATAAAAAGGGGCATTTTTTCATTTCAGTTGTACAGGGGGCAATTTTAAAATTGCCCCTTTTGGATAAAAATGGTGGCGCTTATTGTTGGAAGCTCATAGGATAAAATTAAGGAATAGCTTTTCTTGAGGGTCTCAAATGCTTGCTTATCCTTTGAGAACTAACGGCGACTAAGTCGCCGATCAAATTACTTACTACTGTCAATTTTGGCTTAAAAAAAAATGTAAAAATCTTCATTTTCCGGGGCACATTCAGAATTAAGCATGGAAATGTTATAGAAATATTCGAAACAAGCCTCTAGGCCTTGTTTGGTGTTTTAGATGGCTTTCCAGATCACCTGCAACCATTGAAAGCCACCTCTAAAGCTACTGAATTATGTGTTACAAACGTAAACAAACTTGGCCATTCCCAAAGGGTTAACGAAAAGCATCTGAGGTGGCTTGCATTTGCAGCATGAATGGCGCTGTTCATCGGACCATTTTTTCAGTAGACTCGGACAAGTTGGGTAAATTTTAAATTTAGGCAATTCAAGGTTCCACCCGCACCACACAAAAGGGCTCATAACCCATAACAAAAGTCTTAATCCCGGTGCCCGTTTTAAGAGACATGCCCATCCATACTCGCGCAACTTCAAATACATGAGCTCACCGAATTGCCCCTGATTCTGATACATGGTAGCTTATCCACATTTGTGTTCATGACCGGCTCTTAACCACCTGCTTGGGCTCTTGTTTGGATTCCCATATCGTCCGTCCGTGCCTCAATTACGAAGCCCCGTTTCCAATCCATTGTACTGAGATCACTGTATTTACCGATACCTTCAAGAACTCAGATATGCCTTCTGTTCTTTTGGAATACATCGGTTTCACTATACTATTCAACACCATCGTGTCACGAGTAGAAAAGTTTTGGACATCGTCGATTAGTTGGGAGAGAGGAGCAGAAAATAGTCCGATTCACCGGTTTCATTAACGTACTAAATAATTTATCGGTCGCGTATCGACAGTTATTACTTTTACTCGGGCCATTTTGGGGCCGTTTTTTTTGTTCGCGGATCTCCTTAAATGTCGGGCAATTTTCGGCCTTGAAAATGGTACGTTCAAATTACTGTCGTGCTGGTGTTTGACCCCCATAAATTGTCGGTGTAATCTTTAGCTTAAAGTTTTTTTGGGTAAAAAACGTGTGTTGTAAAATTTGTTTGTTTTTTATTAATGGAAAGTTTGGGTTGTTTACTGATTTGAAGTTGTACGAGATCAGCTATCACTGGTTTAAAGAAGTATCTGAAAACTGCGCTTTCTAGAGAGCCGGATTTTGTTAAAAATCGCGTCTAGTGTAGTGAAAATAAATGTTGCTGCCAAAAAAGGAAATTAGTGACGGTTTATTTCCCCTCATTCCCCTCGGGCGATTCTGTAACGTAGGTGAGTTTGGTGTAAGTCTTACCGGTGGGAATAGCCGGTCGTGCGAGTTACTCACTGGAACACTTCATATCCATGACTGTCAAGCGAAATAGCGGGGGGTTACCTGGAAGAGCCTTTTTTTTGGACGAAATTTAACAATGATATCATCCATGATCATTGTTGCAGCGCCTCGAATGAGTATCGTTGATTGGCCAAATTGGTTACACACGTATTTTAATACGGATAAATCGCAATCTCATCATAGTGCGCAGTCACACTCCATAGAAAAAGTTTTACACAACTTTGGCACTCGCCAGTGGTGCGAAGGACGAACCTCTTCTATAATTTTTTGCTTGCCATTTCCCCCCAAAATTATAATGATTCGTTTATTAGCTGAATAGTTTTTGTAGATGATAGATCAGACTATCTCGCAATACCTCTTTCTCTAAAGATCTGCAGTAGTATATTACGAGTTTTCCACATTGAAAAAATACCCAGAATGCGATGCGGTAACATTAGCGAAGCGTTACACAGCTAATTGACGCCTGAAAATGGACAGCTTACCTCAATAGCTCTGTCCATTGACTTCATTAAAATAGGACCTTTTATTGGTTCGAATTCCACTTTGGCTGATCTTTTTTTTGGGGGCCGGGGGTTTATTTGTTTTAATTGTATTTTTTAGAAAATGTTATTGTTTGGGGTTGCAAAAGAGATTTTTTCGCATATGCCATCACAAAGCATACATATAGCCTAAAGCATAACAAAGAATTACCACAAATAAAAATGATAAATAACAAATGGAATGAAATAAAGAAAAAGATCAGTACAACTCATTAAAAATAAAAATACAGAACCAAAAATAATAATAACGGGTGAGAAAATAATACCAAATATTTAAAATCAAAACCAAATCAAATCCGTGTACACTATTCTTAAATATCATTAAAATACATCGTTAAAGTAAAAAAGAAATACATAATTACAGAATATTTCTATAGCGCCTTCCCAAAAAGGAATAGAATATAAAATGAATAATTGGAACTCAAATAGTTTTTTTTAAAAAAATCAGTACAATAAAATAAAGAAAACGACAAAATAATAAAAAATAAAAGCCCAAATGGTAAGAAAAACGGGAGGCTTATAAACAAATATTTTAAATTATAAATCAAAGTCGTATACACAAAATATTATTAATATAACCTCGTTAAATTAAAATAAACCTTAAATAATATAACACTAAACAAATAAAGTGATGACTAATAATTAAAATAAACAAAAATTTTGAGAATTTTGGAATTACAAATTAAAACCAAAAATTTTGGAATAAATACAAATATTAATAAATAAATCGTTCAATAAAACTTAAAATAAACAAATTAAGAACTACTAACTAGGTAAAATCAAACTAATAAGAAAATGAAACATATACAATTCATACTTAAAAACAAAATAACCACTATGAATACAAATATATCCTAATAATTAAAAAATCAATAACCAAAGAATATAAATATAAATACACAAAAAAACACTTACCATCACAAATTGTTTTTCCAGTGTTATCTGCATCTGGAACACCCCTACCAGCTTTACTGGTTTCAGCCTCAGTCACTGGAGATTTTACGGAGTCGCCTGAAGTCCACTCACACTCCGCTAGCTCGCACACGGACCTTCTTTTTACTTGCACCCGTCTTTTGTTCCTGCACACCTTGTTGATCTTTGTTTCCTGTGAACAACCACCTTTTTCACCGAGTACAACAATACGTACTACGGGTGCTGTAATGATGGAAGATAGATACATAGATCGTCCAACTTATCCGTTAAGCCAACCTAAAAAAACTTGCAAGTCGCCTGAACATGCATCCACGGAACTACAACTCATCTTTGACATCAATTCAACAATCTAAAACTTGCAGGAAAACGTCTGCTTCAATGCAACATACAAATCCAGCCAACCTCAGTTATCAAAATGGCTCATAAGCGACCGTAGTTCTGTACAGAAGCATCAGCAACCCACCGACAACATGAACCCACTGGCAATGCCACATTTTACCAGGCCTCCCCCCAACCATCCCCCACTAGCCAGCAAAACTGAACCTAGAAAGCCGAGACCCGCGAAATCCTAGTCGGTTTTAGACATCCCAAGCACACATCTTAACAGGTGTTTAGCTCGTCAGAGAACCTATCGATGACAGTCGCTTAAATTAACATAGATGTTAGCTTTAAAGTGTGGTGTAGATAACAATCTTGAACAAAAATTCGGGGGGTACGTACTCAATTTTTGAGGCTATGAATGGGTTTAAAAAGGGCATGTTTCTCCAAAGTTTACTACAGTATCTATGACAAAATTCAAAATTTTCACCACTTATGGCTTATAGTGGAAAAAAAAGCGATTCGATAGAATTTTTTAACTTTCACTTATGTTCGTGTTTTTGGTGAGATATTTCGAAAATGTTACTAAAAATAGGGGGTGCCGGGATTACATTTCCAGATAAATGGCAAAATATGTCAAAAAATACGTGTACTTTTGGCACCGGTCGTTGTCAATCCGAGACGCGATGCACCATTTGGCGCGTACATTCGCGTTGATAGGCGCGATCTACGCTCGTTTTCGCATCACGTCAGACGCGTCTTCTTGTGCCATAACAAAATAGAATCGGTTTAACTTTTCTGGGTTCTGTTAACAGACTATAAGGTCTTCTTTAAAATCCATTTTTTTAGCATTGACCAAAAACATTGTCATGACCAGTAGGCCTATCAGGGCTTTACCCGTATGTAAAAGTGCGATATACCAGCTTGGAATGCATGCGGGGGGGGGGGGGGGGGGCAATTTTTAAAAGCGGCTTATGGGGCCTACCATGTAACCTCGTCAATCAAGAAGATCACAATGGTATGTTTGCCGCTTTATTCCGTTAATGTTTTATTTTAAGTATTACAACACCGATTTATGCCGGCTCGAGTTATCGTGCGTGTGTCCTATAGGCGCTCGTCTTGTAATCAAGAGGGCTGGGTTCGTTCCCACTTCTGACGCTAAATTTTAAGCTCAATATTTTCGGACTAGAGATTGGCATGAAACTTCAAAGTAGCCAAACTGCGATTTACACGGTAAGCATAGGTAATATAGGGTTCCTGGTCGGTCCCTAGCCGCTTGCAACTTTTTCAATTTTGTTCACACTGAGTTGTTAATTTATTGTCGTAAAATTGTTTGAGTTTGTTTCAATGTTAAGAGGGATTTGCTACTCTTAAATTATGCATTTTAATCAACTTTAATTTATAGTTCTTATGGTTGTGTTATTATGCCTATCCCCCCCCCAAAAAAAATATGCTCAGGATCGGCCTCACAAGGCGGTGAAGGCTTGATGAACTGAAAACTGGTGTAAGCGTCTATATAGCAAACGTATAATTGACATACTTCAGTCCTTTTTTGAGTAAAATTATAACAACAAAGTCAACGGGTTCTTATTTCAGACACGATATAAAATTGCTGGTAGAATTTATGTCCACAATGGGGTTAAGGAAACAGGGTCCAGATTACCATAGGGGCGTTTTGAGGGTCTACTGTCGGAAAACGTCCCGCAAAGTGCATTGAAAAAACTGCATGGCCTGGGGCTTTCCCCGCTGAACAACCCTACACCACTCCTTCCAGGTCTACTGTCCCTAATAACGAACCATCTTTGTGGGGTTCTTTGTAGCAACAAAACGTTCTGATGGCCAATAAATGGTTTCTTTGTAGAATCAAACTCTATAACCTTTAAGGTATTTTAATAATGCACCCATTTTTTTCTGTGTTTTTTGACATATTTATTTTCACACATCCATTCCCACATATCTAATTAATCGATATTTCTACGATGCATCGTACTTCAACGGGTGCCGGTTGACGCCGGTCTCTTCGTTTGGTTGAAGTTTCCTTTCATAATTCTACTGACATTAGCGATTTTTTACACATTCGTTAAAGAATATGTTCGTTTTGTCGCGCTCAACAAAACTTTTTATTATGGCGAAGAGAAAGGGCATTGTTACCCTGTCTTTTGGCGCTTTCACAACACATGCATTTGTACGCGCTAAACAAATGAGTTTCTCCGCGAATCTGCGTGTGCGCCACTCGCAGATTCAAGCAAGGCGCAGTTGAATTTGAAATACGCATGCGGGCAGTAGCTGTGCTAAGTTCTCTGACGACGCAAAAACCTTAAGGGTGGCTTAAAAGTAGTGTGAAATAGCGCGAGTTGGATTAGCTGTGGGTAAGTCCTATGAGAGTCCGACCTTTTTTTGTCAAGAACAACGAATCTTACTCAGGTGACAGGATCGGAGCTCGCGTGTTGTAGGATTTGGGGAGTTCTTTCATGATTTGGCTTTGGGGGGGGGGGGGGGGGGTTTTTTACGTGCTAGTGTTAGATGAGAACGCGCCATTTACTATTATCTATTTATTTATATTTCTGCACTGAAAATTAACTGAGAACAAACTGCTTTTGAATTTTTCCATATGTGTTATATATATTTTTAAATTTTGTCCTCAGCTTAAACCCCACGGGGGGGGGGGGGGGGCACACCCTATATAATTAACTAAAATGTATGAAAACTTCATGTAGGGGGGTGTAAATTTGGCATGTTGGGGGGGGTTTGTGTATGGGGGTAAATTTGCATGTGGCAGTTTGGGGGTTGGTAATTTTTACATTGTGCAATGGGGGGGGGGTTGCGTATTTTACAAACCAACTTGGAAATTCTCCCAGCCCCCCGTCCCCCTCCATCGTACACGGATGTCCCTACCGGGAGCCCGATGACATCAGTTATAAAAAATACTTTATTTGCAAACATTTCTCTAAACAGAGAAGTTAATTTATCTTCCCATTCCAACCTTTAGTTTAACAGTGATAATTTCGGGGCATAATGCCCTTCATCGAAAAGGCCCCGGCCCCTTGTGTACACCGGTGATGGCGGACTTGCACTACTGCTAGCTGATCCTTTTTTCCCTGGTGGTACTCGTGCGGGTGCCGGGACCCTTTCATGAGTTCACACATGTCAAAAAATGCCGGGATTTTGGGTCGGGACAAAGGGAAGCGTACGTTTCTACAAAAACGTATAAACGCAGTACGACAAGCTACAATACACGAGATTGAAAGCAGCGTAATCAAAATGCATCGCACATCGGTTTGAACGCCTTTTGACCAACTGTTTGCCTGCTAGCGGGGTCGGGACTTGGCCCAGGTTTTGACATAAAAATGTTGGCCCTCAGTGGCCTGTACATGGCCGTGGATTCACTTTCAAAAACCACCTCGTGTGCAGTCCCTTCCTCTGCTGGTGTATATCCAAAGATATTATCAAAGGTATATGTGACAAGATAAGACTAAGCCAGCGCTATAAGCTGCTATATTATAATTTTTAATCTTTTCAATATCAAAGAAACAATCTCACTACATGAACATTTGTCTGTGACCCCGGTATTCAAAGTGGACATGCTGCGTGAACAATAAACGCGTAAAAAGGGTCCCTCTTTTTTTTTTTTTTTTTTTTTTTTTTTTTTTTTCCAACAGCTGCGATGTGCCTACGCTCGGGTACATTGACTAGGTGTCAAAAAGCCAATATGAAAAGTTTATGTTTTTTTTTTATTTTTTCTTTTTTTTTCTTTATGCAATTTTTAGTTGTGCTTCTGCTTTATTTTGATTTTTCGTTTTATGTTTGTTTTTTTTTTTTTTAATTAATTTGTAGTTAACGTGTCTTCTAATTGAATATTTAAACTTACGGAGATCGTATTTTTATAGACATTTATTATTTTTTTCTGTTTATATTTGTAGAAGAGCTCGTTCTTTTTGCTTCTTTTTTTTTTCGTAACTTAAACCTGAACTTGTAAGTCCGTGTTTTGGTGTAGTCATACTCACATAAGAAGAGATCAAAATCATCAAAAATACGCGTAAATCGGAAGTAAAGCCATGACATAAAGGATATTAACACATGCATTGCTGTACTTTTTAGGTAGCAAAAACGGAAAAAAATACTTCTTTAGGGTATTTTTTAGTCGTTGCTGACAATAGCTTTCACTCATACACACGGACACTTTAAATGTCGTGTCATGTTCACGCATCAATAGCCACTTTTGAAAAGTCCCCCGGTCTGTGAGAAAGTAACAGCTACTCGGATGGAGGTTTGGTTTGGAGCATTCTTTGGAGCGATGCTAATGCTTTATTTTTGTCTTTTGCAGATAAGTCATTTACACGAAAAATACAAAGGCAGGGAACAATTACACTGTTTTGTGTACAAAGTTGTATCCCATTTTGAGGTAAAACATTGCACTGCAGTTCGTAATCCTAATTATTTACATCGACCTATACTAAAAAGGTGACTGTACCTGCAGTCCGGCATTCCCCGGGAGGTACCAAGAAAGTACATCCCTGAGTAACTATATACTGTATTTTAGAAAACCAATCGTTGTATAGCTCAAGAATGTTGTTTTTTTGCCCTAAAAATTTGCAACAGAAATAATTTTGGTGTTATCAGTACTTCTAGATATTCAAAGAATAATGTATCAAGTCTAGAAAAAACATCTCAATGGGAACATGTAGAAATTTAATGTTTTGTACAGGGACCAAACGTCCGGAAGCTCTAATTCTTTTGAAACCTACACCAATTATTCATCTGGTCTGAGGATTAAAAAAAGTATATAGTTTGCCATATCTATCGTTTTGAAGGTCATCCTGGGAAACTCCGATTTTTGCCGAAACTAGTCTCAAATTGTTGGTCATATCCTATAACACAACATATATATTTGCTCGGTAATTTGACATTTTAGTATTTAAAATAACGGTAGTAATTAAAAGGGGCCTTTCGTGATCCTAGCCTCGTCCCCCCGACTTACTCAAAAAAGTTGAGATTTCATATCATCTGAACAGTTAATCATTAGTATCCATGTGTGCCAATCTTACGTGCAAAATTCGCCGTTCTGTAAGTAATTCGCAATTTTTGTATTTCTGTCTGTAAACGGACAGAAATTATAGCACAGTGGCCTATGGGACCGTGGGAAACGAGCATTGGGGGGGGGGGGGGGGGGGGGGGCTCTCACCAAAACCCGCAAGAGCTCGGGATCAGCTAAAAGTTGTGAATGTGCCTTTTCTCAGGGATGTCTAGTGACCAATGAATGAAACAGAAGGGGCTGGAAATCACGAATTCACCTTAATGTCCCTCATTGATATGTTCAGTTTTGACCCTAATTACATACTCAAAGATGGTGACATTAGTGCAAGTGAATTAATTAGAATTTAGGACCATTTTGAAAATCGGAGGATTCTTAAAATGGTACCCCAAGATCGACCTTGAACCTTAATATTCCCTCCCCTATAACTATAAACCCTAACCACAGATGTCCCACTATACCTTTTTTTAATCATTAGGATAGAGGGGGTTGGTGTATTTTGTGACCCACTTTGTCTGCTCCCAGTTGGATTCAGCAGCCTTGACGAATACCAAGTGACAGGTATCAACGTGCACTTTTTCCGTCAAGGCTGCCTGCATTCAACTGGGAGCAGGCAAAGTGGGTTTGTCGTAAAATGTACCACCCAGGATATGGCCAA
Organism: Ophioderma brevispina; assembly: GCA_023653785.1. Taxonomy (NCBI): domain Eukaryota; kingdom Metazoa; phylum Echinodermata; class Ophiuroidea; order Amphilepidida; family Ophiodermatidae; genus Ophioderma; species Ophioderma brevispina. The sequence continues at coordinate 27,248 of JAMKCH010016095.1, forward strand.
AAATGATTGGTATAGATTTCAGAACATTATACTTACTCCTTTACAAAGAGTCCCCCCTTTACATCATTGCCCTCCCCACTACTTACACGTTCTATACTGTTTGATATGTATATTCTCTCATCATCTGTCAAGTATAGCAACACCAACATTTGTTCTGTTGCAATTATCTTTGAGGGTCAAACCCATCCTTTATTTAACATTTCCTTGCACTAACTCACCTTTCCAGCTACCAAAGTAGCTCAACCGTAGGATTTTAGCATTTTGGTCACCTCTCCTGTTTGGTCTGGATTTCCTTTTATGTTTACTTTATTTTTTCTTTTTATCAAGACTTTAAAATAGTAACTTTTGGGTTTTTGAAAAAGAATGTTTTCTTTTTCGCATATTTCCACTCAGGAAAATTGAAAAAGATAAATAATAACAAAACAATACATACCAATAAAATTAATAAAATGCACAAACTAAAATAGAGGCACAAAAAACCGTATCTCATCACAGTACAAAAATAAAAAAGAAATAAAAACGACACATTATTTTATTGTCCATTAAGTCTTACTTACATTTAGGGTGGCGCATGTGTAGCAAAAATGGCTACATTTGTCATAATACATTTCAAAAATACTTTGTAGCAATCCTTTAATGCCCATGGGGTCCTCGGGAGCACCACTAACTCATCTAAACAGTATGCCGATTTCAATTTTTATTTCCAAAAAAGAAGGCACTAATTTAATCATTCAAGAAAATAACAAACAAATCCAATAGCCAAAATCGTCATTTGTAAACCGGATATCCCGAAAAAAAAACATTTTGGGGTGGGCACAGGACCCCACACACATGTTAACATTTTGCTACTTTCAATCTGAGTACAAAAATTGGTATTCAAAACTAGTATATTTTCATAATCAATACTATCAAATTACAATCTCTCTGAAGGTGTGTACATATCAAAAAATTTCGACTTAAAACACTCATTTTTCCTCTACGAACCCTTTCTCCACGAAAGGTCTTAACGAAGAAATCGTTCTCTATGCTGTGAGGAAGTCCCCCCCCCCATTTTTGGTTCATTTAAGAACCATTTTATACTCGATTCGCCCTGCTATAGGACCCCTGTACTTTTTTATTGTGAAACTGTTTTGAGGAGCGCACATCAAATTAACTTTGCAGCGCTCCATTCTGTTGCATTCTTAATACTGTGTGCTATACGGTCAATGAGCGGTATGCAGGTGGGTCAATACGGTATGCAGTGGGTCAATACGGTATCAGGTGGTCAAACATTGAGGGTCACTGGCAAAAAGTAAACGTACGTTAACATGTGAAATACTAATATACCGGTATAGGCAGTGCGCTATTGAAGCCTGAATATGGTAACAATGGTCTTTGCGCTGGATAAATATTTGGCATAAAACTTTGGCCTAAACACATAATAAACACATCACCACTTTGTAATTAACATAGCTAACTTAAACTTCTCTTCGTCCAAATAATTTTGGCGAATTAACTTTGTCAGGGTACATTTAGAACATAGTAAAGGACCATAGAGATATAAACCTACTTATCTCAACTTTACTCTGTTTATCTAAATAGTTTTAATTTCCTTATTCTAATGCCATAATCCTTAAACACTTAAGAGCAAAGTGCATTAAAAATCAAAGATATGGCGGCAAACTTCAAAAATGGATTCCTTCCTTTTTGTGTATGGATAGTCGCTTTGGTCCAAACTAACATATATGATGATAATTTCACCTCAATCAGTCTTTGTATGCCATGGCAATGGCCAAAAAATTTTACCTACCCTATTTTTACTCATTTGAGAGGATTTTCATTACTGAATATTTATTCCGTTGGATGAACTATTATGGTTTACATTACCTGCAATCGTAGAGTGATTTCAATTTTTTTTTCCTTAAAATCGTGATCCGATCAAACTTGGCCAATTTTCAGTATTCAAAATGTCCAAAATGACTGAAATACGGTAAATCTTAATGTTGGTCATTGCCATGGCAACGAAGACTAAGTGAATTATCATCATGATATATTATTTTGACCAGGAGGGGCTACCCTACCCAAATTATGAAAGATATCAATTTTTTGAAGTTTGCTGCAATTTTTGATATTTCTTTTCTTGCATTGATTTTTACGCACTTTGCTCTAAAATGGTAGCCATTTTTGCAGTTGGCCATGGAAAGCTTTTATTCCTAAACAAAGACCCTTTTACAGTAAGTGATGTGAATGAATGTATAAATCGATTGTAATAAAACTGTATCAAAGTTCAATTCAGACAAGTATGTACAAGTTTTGGTACTTGGCCATTACTTTCCTTCAGTCACGTTCTGTTGTTAGGCAGCGAAGCGAGTTTTGGATCGTTTGAAATGCTTCTTCCCTATTTCACCTAATGGATATGATCCAAACGTTTTCCTTCCCCATCTTCCTCTCAGCAGCCAAACGAGTATAAGAGCCATGCTTTTTGTCCACTCCATTTTTCTGCTGGAGGTCAATTCATAGATATGTGATTTTAGCTGCAGTAGACCAAAATCAATTTGTTCCACAAGGTGACCCTGAACAAGCTTGTACTTAAATTATCTGCCATTTGCATATATTTAATGATAATAGCATCTGCTCAGCTCCAAGCCCCTTCAACATCCTTTATTACAGGGCCCTACCATTACTGTTTATATACCTGTATTATATGCAAAGATGCAAACTCTCAAAAGCTACTTCGAATAAGTCTCTGTAGGGAACGACTCCCATATAGAAGGTATGTACATAAATGGGACGCTATCGCTTCCAAAATTAGTGAATTTCCCAGCCTGAGACTTTTAAAAATTCTGAGGAGAACAAACATGATTGATAACTGCACCTTAATTAACAGAAAGGTAAACTTAGTCGAAACACACAAAGATAATCACCAGCCCCTCTTTGACAATAAACATGGTAACTGAAAATGTTACATATTGAAATATTTTTGTTATTGACATAACTGACTTTTTTTACATATGCTTGTACTCAATTTATGTATCTTGATTTCAGGTGCATTTCCCTCAGAAAACACTCATTTTTTAGCAGATTTCAAAATAAGATGCCCCATGAACCGACAGTGCAATTTGGTGCATATTTAATATATGATTTACATATTGTATAAACCATTTAGTTAACAGCAGGGTTTGCTATAAAACTGATAAAAAATTTTATCAGGTCTCCAACAGTGAGCCATGTCTTATGTACTAAATTTTTCAACAAATGAAAAAGTTGTATCATTTGCTTTTAAAGTTTGTAAGTTTGCTTTTTTGTACAGATTATTCAGTATATTTATTTTTCGTATCAATTTTAAATCTTGGTCATCTTTGGTCCCTTGGGCCTGACCTCCCATCACAAATCTATCCAGGTTCCTTGCAGTCTTAATATGCCATTTGAAAAGTAATAAGTGATATTCTCTACTATATGTCATCTCTCCATCTTTCCATCATCCTTCCCGGTTTCTAGTGCATGTTGCTTGATAACAATGCAGAAAGCAATTCTCCCCTGGTAGCATTCTCGCCGTTATTTTGGCGCCACTGAAGTAACACGTTCATAGCTCTCAACTCAACATCTGCTGTATCTGCTAAATTTTCAGCCCTTTCTACATCTGGCCTTGAAATGGAAAGTGCCTGATATAGCTTGTGGTAGTTTCATGGGTCGAAGTTCATGAATCAAGTCACGGTAAAATCCGCATCAGATGCTCTGGTCTTGGCAGCGACTGTATAGGTACAAAATAAGATCAATTAAATTTGGGAAAGCTATTTAGACCTTTAGCACACATTGAGTGGTTTCTTTTATTTGTACACCTTTCATTGATTGTAAAGCCAAATTGCTTAAAAACACACACAATTAGATAAAACCATTGATTCAAATACTATATCCCACCAATTCAGCGCGGATCTAGGGAGGGGGTGGAGGGGGCGCTCGCCTCCGGTAATTCTGCAAAATCTGCAAAGTCGCCATTTTTTTGGACAACTTACAGCCTTCAGCCCCCGGTACTTTTGACGTTTTCAAATCCTGATCCTCCCCTAGACCATTCTCTACTTAGGCTGTCTGCCTACACCTAACTCAACTCGATTCGCGCTGATATAGGGACAAACCTGTATACTTTTTACGGGTGAGAGCCGTTTGTGAGGGGCTTACGGCAATTAAAACCTTTCAGCATCCTTTCGTGTGTTCTTATTACTGTGTGCTCTACAGTTAATACGATGTGCTGTAGGTAAAACAGAGGGTCCTAAATAAAAGTAACGTATGTTACTTTGAATAACTACCTGTATAAGGCATGCGCTATTGATCGTGAATATGGTTTCTCTATCATTCCAACACACTGTGGTTCTCAAATATATCCATCAGAGATGGGGTACACGTCTGGCTGCGTCACTGAATTCCCGCAAGGTCCTTGTTTGTCATTAATGTCCGCATGGGCATACCAAGAGGTGTTCCATTGTTCTGTGGTGCTGTCCACAACCACAGGTAGTATCCTGATCTGCTTCCAGATTGCCCCACGTCTGGAAGAAACCTTAGATCCGCCAGTTCTGGTTCTCAATCTATTGAGGCATCGTCATTCAGCCCATGAGGAGTCAGCTCCAGGTGGGAGATGCTCACCAGATACCTGGAGAACTAAGTAGTTATAATTGTATGGTATCAAATGTTGACTACATTGACCATTCACAACATTCACATACGACACAGGCTCAACCGGGAATCGAACCCGGGCCGCATTGGTGAAAGGTGAGCGACTGACCGCTACACCAACTCGCCCTCCCATATGAAAGAACCTGTATTGCACCTTTGACCCAAGCTAGGTTGTAATCGGACTTTCAACTTTTCAAAGAAGATCCTAACAATAAAAACCTAACCGAACCGGAACATGACCACAGATGACCTTTGACCTTGGTCAATGACCTTTAACTTCATGCACATATGAAGGAACCCCTATTGCACCTTTACCCCAGGTTTGGTTTAAGTCAGACTTCAACTTTTCAAAGACCTGAAAAACGAAAACCTAACCAAACTGGAACACACATACATATACAACATGACCCCAGACAACCTTTGACCTTGGTCTATGACCTTTAACATCATCTACATATGAAGGAACCCCTACTGCACCTTAATCCCAAGTTGGGTTTAAATCGAACTTTTTCAACAAGACATGAAAAACAAAACCTAACCAAACTGGAACACACTCACACATACAGACATGCGCGCTATCGCAAAATCCCCCTACTGCTTTTCAAGCCGGGAGGATAAAAAAGACAGGAATGCCAATACCAATAACTTCCTAAAAGCAATTTTGTGATGAAGCCAATCAAAACCTTTAGTAAATTCAACAGTACTAAGGGTTGCACAAATGGCAAACCTCGAAAATCATCAGAACAATATCCATTAGGCGTATGAAAGTCGATGTTATGTTTCCCGTAACCCGCCCGCGTTATAATTTTCTGCCCGCGTTTGAGATGCTGAAATCCCTAAAAGAGTTCATTATTCTGTATTTTTAAAGAAAAATCAGTTTCTTCTTGTGATCACATCTTGTGAATGTGATTTTAGTATAATTTAATCAGAACTTGCAAATCATTTAATGTAGGCTAGTGGTTTGACACAATATTGTGTAGCTTTAGAGCCTGCCGAGGTTGGTGAAAATTGGGTTTTTGTTTTCTCAAAATTACATAATGAATAATGAAAAATGAAATAGTTTCCTCATTCGGAGCGCTCGTTATTTACGGCAGGGGTGGGATGGGCATTTTCAATGTCTTTTTAACTGATTTTTTCGATTCCCCCATTCATTTTCCCATATTTATTTCATGGTCCCGCCCCCTTATACTTCAAAATATTTCGGCCCCCCTCCCTAGTTTCGATCATTTTCTGTATCAATGTGGTACATGATGCAAATGGTCGCATTTCATAGTTGGTAAACTGTTACAAAAGAAAGTTGGTAAGACGAAGGTTATGCATTTTATGTCATTTTATCATGAACATTTAGTCATTCATATATCTTCACATATATAATTACTGTACAATCAACTTACCCCACGGATACACTGGAGTCAGAGGTGCGCTTTATACCTTGTACACTATTGCTATTATGGTAGTTTTATACAAACATGTTTTTGTGGGTGTTGTTGTTGTTCTTATTGTGGTGTTTTTTTGTGTTTGAAAATTTCTGATAGCAGATTTGCTACAGTGTAGATGTATACTGTAGAAAATTAAAAACTTAACCAAAATTTCTCAGATAAAATATCTAACTGCATTGGAAAACGACTATTTTTGACATTTTCACTATTTCACTTTGGGGGGGGTCTATGATTTTTCACACTTTTCAGCATTTCTCACGCTGAACAACTAAACTAAAATAATTTAAAAGTAGTAGTAAACCAGTTGGGCTACTTCCATGTATTGTTTTTCAATGGTGCATTATGGACAGCATCATATCAATTCGTCATTATTTAAATTGTGCATGAAACAAAAGTGTTCAACATTGTTTTAACACTACTTCAGAAAAATGAATTATCCTCTGCTTTCCAGACCACCATTTGAATATAGCAAGTTTTATTTGTGCAGTGGTCTTAACTTGTCATAAAACTATTGTAACCATAGAAATCTATAAATATGATCAAAATAAAATGTTTTCCAATGTATATTTTTCTGTTACAATCAGCCCTTACCCCCACCTCATTCCCTTTACAATACATTGATTGTATCAATCAGCGAGAAAGTACAGGTGGTAACCCCATAACCCAAATTGATCCTAGATTCACAATTACGTCATCAACAGGATCAGATCATAAAATAATGAAAAATACAAGTTTAGAAATAGAAGTCACTACTTGGTTATCAGGAATTTCATGTTAAAGGTTCATGTTAAACAGATTTGACATGTAATAAGCCGATAGCACTAAAAAAAATATGAAGAATATTTAACCATGCAATTGCATGTATTATCTGTTAGAATTTTTAAAGCCCATTAGACAGTCATTTGAATATTGGAGATGATTACAATTTTGTGCATTTCAAGTTACTAAATTATTAATCTCTTTTAAAAATTGTGTTTGTCCCAACTGACCATCGAATGTTCCATTGTCAAGAGACATATATTATAGTTTGTATTTTTGATCACTTATTGACCTCAGTCGATGTGTACGGCCTTCACATAGACTGAGGTCATGTAGGCTACTGTATTTCTACCCCATTCTTCAGAAAGAATTCAGGTTCCCCCCTTTACTACTTGAGAAAAATCAGGTTCCCCCCCCCCTATAGCCATCATTTTTTTTCAGTTCCCCCCCCCAAAAGTGCCGCATTCTCCCCCCTGCCATACATAACGATCGCTCCCTTATGATTTGCAAAAATGTTACTGGACACATACCTTGACTTTTCATCATTGGGCCTTGATAAACTAATCAGTGTGTAGACTGTAGTTCACCATCCTTCCTGCTTGGGTCTGTAAAATATGACAAGCCAGATAACACTAAATACAAAGTGGGTGGCTTCCTATTTCCGACTTAAAGCGATTTATTGTTATAAATATATCGGTACATATCTAATGAATATCCCTAAATAAAACGTACGCATATGGGTTTTTCATGCCATTGGGATTAATTCCTGCGAAAAAATGCAGATTTTTTTTTTTTTTTTTTTTTTAAATTTCAAATACAAGATCATGGAAGCTACCATGTTGTTTATTCCCTGTGGTATTTTACAACGCCGCATGCAATACCGAAACCGAACCAGCGAAAATATATCCCATATACGCGCATATACACGTGCAAGTTTGCCACAAGCCTCATCCTTTTGAAAACTTCGTTGAGCACACAAAGGCTAGGAGCGAAGTTCTTTTAGAATTTTTTTATTGCAAAAAAACTACACTTTTTAAAACCTCATTGATAGTGATAAAAATGTTAGAGGGGTGTTTTTAGATTCATTTTGTGATAACAAATGTTTTTAGTTTGGCCTAAACCCTAACAATCCATGAAACGTGGACATTTGAAAAGGTCGCG
>JAMKCH010016096.1:0-34918 GCA_023653785.1 Ophioderma brevispina
TGCATGCTTTAAGAGCGTGGCCTGTGTTATTCTTTGGAAAACTGCCTATTGCAAATGTGATGAGGCTATAGTCAAGGGATAATAGTTATCTTAACTGTTGCATTTCTAAGAGCAAATTAAAAAAACAAAGATAAAAAGTAGACAAAATTTTGTCTACAATGAAAAAACTCCATGTTGCCAACTATAATATTCTTTTGATTGTTATTTTCAATTTCAATAAAACAAGGTATCTAAAAATTCATGTCATAAGCGATAATAGTTCTCCATGCACAACAAAAGTCATTGTAGGCAAGATAATATAAGCCAGCTACATGTAGGTTATTCTATAATGATGTATACAGGCACAGGCCGTTGCCTGGTAGTGTGAAAATCAACTATTGATTATCACATATTAGCGAGAGCAAGTTGTTAACACGTCCGTCCTCGCTGATGACCATTTAGATCTTTGAACTTTTAAATTGTCGTATAATATTATTTGTAATATATTTGATATCATCCACAAATTACTATTAAATTGTTTATTAAAAGTATGAGATAAGCTGCTTTGAACATTTAAAGCTTATTTATATGACATTTTGATTTTTTTAAAGATAGATATGATTAAAATTCAAAATAAATGTCAATATGGCCACCTGCAAGATATTTTAAATTTATCCATTGCCATAGCAATGTATTATCTGTAAAATACTTTTGGACATAAACTAAACATTATGATGAAAATAAATGCAAATGTATGACATACGATATTTGTCTTTGACTACTCTTGACTATAAGAAACTGTTAGTCATGATCTGATTTTTCTCTTTTGTTAACCTTTCATACAATTCTATATGACGGCGCGGCAAATATGGGCATCTTTCAGGATCTTTAAAAACTTAAGCGCCATATATTAGTAATGTATTGACCCCATCTTAAAGTTATGCATAAACCACTAGAGCATTATTTTCAAGTAGTTTTTCTTTGTTTTCGCATAAAATTATATTCGCGAATGCACGCTTACCTCAAATTTGAATATGCATGCGTGAATTATCAGGGGCTGCATTATCAAACGTGCATTATTAAACAATAGAATTTAATAATGCACACCAGCACGCATGCTTTTACTTTCCCCTCAAGTGAAAGCGCTTGAACAGTTCACTTGCCATAGTAATGCAATTATACCAAGGCCAGAACGTTCTTTACCACAACCTCCCAGGTTATGTGGCTTTACGAACGGAGAAAGAATCAGATTGATACTCACTACAGAGTCTATACCTTAAAATAGAAATCTTATTTCTATGGTGTTAAAAAACAAGCAACTTTAACGGCAATAGGCCCTACAATTGTCTATTTTAAAATCTGCGGTGTTAATAACCCCGATTTGACCTATACAAATAGATGCAATATTCAAGAACTTAATGAATAGTTATCGGCATGTAAATCGACTGCGCTTATTCATCCAAATCCGATTGGCGAAATAAGTATTGACTAATGCGTAATCGCTACGTTCCATTGTAATCATTGCAATTATGTCAAAAGCTAACCTATTATTGAGCTGGTAACTCATCGAAGTTTCAATCAATACTACATTGTATAACTTTTCACACCTTCTCTCCAAATGCTTGCTGCTTTATGCAAGTCAGCCCAGTGTTGTGGAAAGTTCGTAGAACTGCAATATTTCTAGTTATAATTTTTTTAAAGTTATCCAAAATATATCAGAAAAAGAGTTATTAATATTGTATTTATGTTTTGATGGTGTATAAAATAATGCTCATGTGCTTTATGACATAAGCGGGGCCACTGTGAGCACTCGCGCTAAAGCGCTCGTGCTCACAGTGGTCCCGCTAATGCATATGTTAATTTATTAATGCATCCAAGCAATGCAATTATATCCCCGAATGCACTCCACTAATGCCTTATCCTATACACAATTAACTAATAGTCGGAGAGATATGGTCCAAGTTATGGCCTGACGCAACGTGAGTAGTATATATACAATTATTTTGCTGAACGTGATAGCTAATGGTGGTGAATTGAATCTGCGGGGGCCACCTTTGCACCCTTGGGCGTTTTGAGAAAACAAGATTGCGTCGCCATAAAATGATAATTATCTATTCAACCCTATATGGTTTCAACCTGTGGAGTTAAACATATACTATAGGACCCAATGAACAAGTGCATGGCACTTGTAACATTGAGTCATGCTTCAAATTCAAAATGGAAGCCAAATCTAATAATTTCAAAATATGCCCTATAACAACAAACACCTGCGATAAAAAATAAACATGAAGTGTTTAGATTATGTTGTTAGACACAATAAATGCGTTTCTGATACTTTTGAAGTTGTAACATGACGCCAATCAATATGGCAGCCAAAAACGTGAATATCTTCAAAAAATACTTGACACAAATATCTAAATATTACCTTCAAGTATAAATTATTGTGTCAATGAAAGAATTACAAATGTATCTATGATCATAACCAGGTAATCCCGATAAATAAAAATGGGTCAAATTATAATTGAGTGCAATATATGTGAAAAAATATTAGTTTTAGTTTTATTTCGATTTAGGCGCATTTAAAACAAATTGAAATGTATGTTGTACATTGGTTAGGATCAAAGGTACATTTCTAATGTCATAGACGCATTGATTTCGATTTGAAGGCTGTAATACTTACACGTTTGTGTCAAGTATTTTTTGAAGATGTTCACGTTTTTGACTGCCATATTGATTGACGTCATGTAACAACTTTAAAAGTATCAGAAATACATTTATTGTGTCTAACAACATAACCTAAGGCATTCATGTCTATTTTTATCGCAGGTATTTGCTGTTATAGGGCATATTTTAAAATCATTGGATTTGGCTTCCATTTGGAATTTGAAGTATTAATGTTACAAGTGTCATACACTTGTTCATTGGATCCTATAGTATATCTAGTAACTCCATAGTTTGATAATATAGGGTTGAATAGATAATAATCATTTATGGCGACGCCATCTTGAAATTCTCAAAACGCCCAAGGATGCCCAGGTGGCACCCGGCAGATTTTGATTCTACACACCATAATCCACCATTTTCAGCAAAAAAATGTATATATACATATACTCAACTGTACGGTCACATGAACGTTCTCTCTGACTATAAATAAAAACGCCAAATATGACTTTGTAATGGTTAGAGACAAATCTCGTACTTTTATTACTTTTATCATAAATTTCTGGTATATGCTAAATATATTACAGATAAATATGACATTTTGATATATTTTGAGATCTTTGAATATGGTCATTGTAGCTGCCATCTTGAATTATATGCAGGTTTACAAAGCAAAAACGCCAATGTAACCATAATATAGACAACTTGAAGACATAATGTGACTTATAATTTACCCTTTTATCAAAACTTATGGATGTTATAACTAAATATAGCGAGATAATTTCTAGCTTTTTAAGATCTTTGAATGCAGTCAATCAGGTCGCCATCTTGAAATGCAAGCCTGTTAACGAAGTGTCATTGTCAGAAACTGTCGAATACAATGCTTGTTAAAGACATAATTTTGGAATTAAACTTGTAACCTTGTCATTTTTGCAGGGGACCCTCTGTAGATAGGTCACTTCTATATAGGTGTTTCGCATACCTTTTATAGGCAAAATGGTTTTACTTGGCAACCATTGGCAAAAATTCAAGATGGCTGCCATTTCCAAATGATCCGTTGTAAACAATGTTATTGGATTCCTGGACCCTGAAACATGAGTAAAGACTGGGGTATATACACTAGAATCATGCATTTACTAGTATTAGAGACCAGCACGTGGGCAAAAATGGCTTCTCCTTGGCGGCCATTTTGAAATTCAAGATGGCTTCCACAACCAAGTGGTCCATTGCCGTTATTAATGTTCTTAATGGATTACAACAAACATGGATATATATGCCATAATCATGTCTCCACTAGCTTCAGAGAAAAGTATGGCAAAAACCAACTTCCCTTGGCGGCCATCTTGAATTTCAAGATGGCTGCCGGATGATCATGATCTGATGTTGTTGCCTTGAGATTGACATTCTCCAAAATAGGTTTAGATGGTGGAAGTACATTTCTATGTGCTTTAAAAGCCAAGATATAGCATATTATAGGTTCAAAATGGTGGCCATTTTGAAATCCAAGATGGCTGCTGATACGCGATTTAAACAAAATGCCAACATTGATTTTCTGTTTCTGTGGCATCTAAACTTTAGAAAAATGCAAAAAAAGTAGCAAATCTCCACAAAAAGCCAACAAATAGGAATATTTTAACATAGTGAACCTGACTATTAATAACATGATTAAATTTCCCGAGTCCAACGGTTATGGACGTGCTCCCATCTTTTATTACTATGCCCGTTCCAAGGGCATAGTATTCTGCTTGTGCTGTTTAGTCTTCTCCGTCTTTATATCATGCGGTGCAGCCGCATGATATTGCCTTCTCTCGATTTCCTTCTTACAAGGCGGCCTTCAGGCGCCTTGTTCTGTTTTTGATGGGTTATTCTTTCTTTCTTACAAGACGACCTTCTGGTCGTCTTGTACCGTTTCTGAAGCGTTCTTCTTCTTCTTCTTCTTCTTCTTCTGGCAACACTTCAATTGCCTCTAGCTCAGTCATGGTTTGACATATTCTGACCAGACTTGCACCGAATGACCGCTGAGGCATCCCATTTATGTCACATGACTTTGACCCCTGTCGGGAACCCGGGGTCATCTAGGGGTCACAGGGGTCAAAAGTGTTATTTTACTTCAAATGTTTCAGCGCCTACAGATTACAATGCACGGTGACGTGACTCATGCATATGAAGTAGCTTGAGACACTTCACAAAAGTTATGGGTTGAGAGGTAAAATCTGAGGTCATTAAGGGGGGAACTTCCGGTGTTAAAGTGAAAAATCTTCAAAAAATCTTCAAAAATAGCTATCTGCTATATGCAACGTTGCATAGTCACGTGACTCATACATACGAAGCAGCTTAAGATCCTTCACAAACGTTGTGCTCGGCATGAGGGTCAAAGGTCATTAAGGGGAACTTCCGGTCAAAACAAAAATTAGGGTGCATCAAATGCATCAAATGCCCCTCATGTCAATCAATGTTCTTGCTCCAAGTCTCAAAGTTTGCCACTTGTCAAAATATTAACCTCCACCAAATTAAAATTCATTCGGATGTCGGCAAGGGGGTCCTCCGTGAGCTTAAATTTTGTACACAAATTTAATAGGAGATTTTGTTGTTTTTTGACAAAACACAAAAACATGATGGTCGTTTATTCAAATATACTGTAGGCCTGCTCAGGGTCTGTAGAGTCAAATACTTCATGTCAATCAGCGATGGAGAGAGCGTGGTTTAGGCCTCTGATGTTAATGGGCTTGAGTTGGCGTGAACGGATTGAGTGGGATTTCAGTCACGAGTGTGAATGCATAGACAAGTTTGATTTAGTGATTAAGATTGGAAAATGACTGAGAGGTCAGTAATAATAATACCCGAATTTATGTTAAATGCATCACTGATATCATTGGTGAAGATATTGTCGATTAAACTGACACTAGTGTGACCGTGTTCATTTGTCTTGATGCGTGTTGGACGATCAATAGAAGGAATGAAATCGTGAGAATTAAATTAATAAATTCTCTCACTTGGGAGTCGGATTGATGAGCCCGAAGATTGATGTTGAAATCACCCATAAGGTAACAGGTCTTCTTTGCTTTGGAAATGGTGCTAAGGGTCATTGTGAGGTTCTTAATGAAATCTGGCAAAACGACATAGTCGGGTTTGTAAACTATACCAACAATAAACTTGGAGGAATTGGTAGAAACCTCAATAAATAGGGAATCACAGTCAGCGCAATTGATGGATAAGTCAGGTTTGTTGACATAGCTTAGCTCGGGGGAAACAAAGAGGCAGACACCTCCTCCTCAACGATCTAATTGAATAGATTTTTCGACAGAATAGTTGCCAAAGTCAATGAGGGAGGCTTCATCTTCGGAATTGAACCAAGTTTCTGATAGTAGATGTCAAAAATGTTGCGGGAGGAAGGAGCAATGTAGTTTACAAGGTCATCGTTTCTTATTGAGACTACAGGCAATTAAAGTGGAAAAGAGAAAAACTAGAATTAGAGATGCTGGGCACATGGGTATGAAGGTTCTCAGAAGTGTAGTACTGACTAGAAATAGGATCTGTCTCGATTACGTCATCGCTGTCAGATGAGGAGGAAGGATGTAGAGAACTGTCAAAAGAAAACAGTTTGTAGATACGAGAGAAGGGGTCAGACATCAAATTTGTACAATTGATACACAGAGGGGTCAACAGGAGAAAAAAAATAAATTACGAAGCAAACAGAAATACAGTAAGGTATTGTAGGGGGAATTTACAATACCAAATGAGCAAAGAGGTACAAAACAGAAAATTGTTAGATGTACAGCAAACCCAGGATTTAGGTTTTTACGATACATTTTTTACGATATTGTTTTACGATACAGTTCATAATTATATCAGTATTCTAAAAGGGCTTCGAATAATAATAATAATAATAATTTTGATATAAATAATACTATTAATAAAAGAACAAATAAATAACATCGTCATACATGTACATCAGATATGAACGAACAATGTGGGGAAAAATAATAATGTAGGATGCAGGGTACATGACACAGAACGTATAAATGCCGTTTAAATATGTTGCAACATTGTAGGGAATACAAAGTTTACATGGCAAAATAATTGATTTTATTTACCAATGAAGCCAGGTATTTGCGCTGGGTTTGAGAAAAAAATGCAGTATGAATACATAAGACGACAATAGAGGTATACAAAGTTTTGGTGCTTGTACGCAGAATAAGGTGATGATAAGCATCATAACTCAAATACACACTAATGTTCAAAAATGAAAAAAAAACCCCAAAACTCAGGAGTAAAGAAAATAGAAATGATTATCAAAACATGATAAGTGCTAGTTGGGAAGGTGGACTGAGCAAGGCCGGACATAGGCCAATTATGGTAATGGTTAAAAAACAATGATTACACCAGATCAGGCTCAAAATAGGTAACAAAAGAAAGAAAAAACACACCAACATTACTCATGCATCGATGATATTGCAGGAAGAAAGAAAAATTATATCCACCAATATAAGCAAGTATACAAGCATAGTGTTATACAATACATAATATTGCATAATATTTTCTCATAAATATACAAGAGAAAAATGAATATTAAAAGATACCTGATAACTTTGCACCAGAAAACATAGAAATATTGTTGGTTTTGATATATATATAACATAATTCAAATCCATATTTAGGCCTACTCACTTGCATATGCTTCTATCAATCATCATTCTAAATCAACCGATCCAAAGTACATGATATAATATTGAGACATGCATGATAACTTTGAAGATTGAAATATACATAATAAATTGCACCAGATAACATAATATTGATATTAATATAAGACAGTAGCCCAATTATATAATTATATACACATGCTTACATACATACATACATACACACATACTTACATACATACATACATACATACATACATACATACATACATACATACATACATACATACATATGTACATACATATCAGTCACGCGATCAATCAATCATTCACTCATTCAATCATACAATCAACAAACAATCCAAATTACATGATATAATATTGGAGCATACATGATAAATTTAACAATTGATACATGCATGACATATATAAAAAAAATTTACCATGACATAAGGTTAAAAAAATGTAAACACATACTCACGTACATACACATACTTTTATCAATTAATCAGTCAATCAATCACTCAATCAATGCATCAGATCAATCAGACCAGGATACATGATATTGTTATATTGGGACATACATGATAAATTTAAATTATTGAGACATACATGATAAATTTGATTTCCAGAGAACATAAGATTGATCCAGAGAACGTAAGGTTGATACTAATATATGACACAAGCCCAAATATATAATTATATACACATACTGATACATTATACTTATATCAATCAATCAATCAATCAATCATACAAACAGTCAACCTGAAACACATGATATTATTTTGGAACATACATGATGAATTTTGATTGAGAGATGATAAATTGAAACCAGGAATATTGAAATCGTGCACTAACATATACATATATTCAATCAATAAACCAACATCATTAAATCAAACCAACACCCAATAGTCAATCAATCATGCCCTCATTCATCATTCATTCAATCAATCAATCGATACAATCAATAAACACTCGATCTAGAATAATGATCTGATGAAGCAACATGATAAAGTTGACAATTGATACATGCTTGGCAAAATAAAAAAAATGTTACCAATGATATAAGTCATACATGCTAGTACACATACTTATATCAATAATCAGTCAATAATCAATTAGGCGATCAGTCAATATATCAAACCAGGATTACATGATATTTATTATATTTGGGACCTACATGATTAATTTGAAGTATTGAGACATACCATGATAAATTTGACCAGCGACATAAGGTTGATACTAATATGACCAAGCCCAAATTTATAATTCTACTCATACACTACACTTATATCAACCAATCATACAATCAATCAACCCAACAAAAAAACACATGATATTATTTTGGGAAAATAAATGAGCGTTTGAATGTTGAGATGATGAAATTATTTGAACCAGGGAAAACACGATTATTGAATGAATATACAAACAATACTATGTCAATCATTACTCAGTCGATCAATCAATAAAATACAATACCTCATCTAAAGGAAATATAAACGACACAAGCATGGAAGGTCATACGAAGGATACGGTGAGGCATGAAGGGGCTTGTGGAGTAAGTGGATGAATACATTACCAAGGGGAGTGAAACCCATTCAAAACCAGTCGTCCGTGCTGGGCGCTGACATTTGAATATTGCACGGAACTAATTATCTAGTTTGGTGCTTGTATACCACACATCATGTCAATTCGATACAAACAATCCGCCAAAATATCAGTTGTGGATGTTGGGTGTAGTGGGTGGTTAAATTTTGGTCCACCCATGGCCACACAACGAATGGAAATGACACGTCGTCGTCTTGATTTTTAAAAAAAAACCGCCTCAATGAGTACATCTTTTCACCATAGCGCGCATTGCATATGAGAAAAAAAGAGGATCTGAGCACAAGATCCAGGATACACTATATTCACACCTGGACACCTCTAACACATACATTAATTTGTCTCACTACCGATTAGTGTATCATATGCAAAGCGGCACCCACAGCATATGGAAGAAGCGGAGGCAGCCATGCTTTCTATGGTGGTACTCTATTGTTTCTTTGTGTCGACAAAACATGCGAGACGGTGATGAATTTCTAAAAGTTTACGGAACGTTTTTGCCTCTCTATCTATATACGAACCTTTTGCCATTATACTTCTCGTGCTAGCGTTTTTGTTGTTATATATTGTTTTCCCGTGCCGTTATATATACGAATCGGGTTCGAGGGAGGCTAATGGGGTGTTATTTTTAATAAACAGCTCTAGAGCTGGTATTTTTAATACACATGCACACTCGGAAGCTGGGTTCACAACTGAACGCGCGGGTCACGCTGATTGTTCTAGAAATACAATGTCCTGAACAAATCGATACGGCCGGCGCGATCTATATATTATATGATTGCAAATTTTAAGATACAAATTCTATGGTGTCAAACTATGAAACATATGTATGTAGAAATATAGGCGGTATGACTACCTGTAAAAGGAAACTTTAAAAAATTGATTGCTTCTTTACATCAAACATGTTCATAACTAGACATGACACAATTTATTATTTTTACAAGCAGCAAATATTGATATAATTCAGATATTCAGATTGATTTTCATACTGTCATTTTAAAATTTGTATGCAGAACGGCAATTCCTTAAGGTTAATTGCAAGAAACCAAATTAAACAAACAACCAAAAACCTACCCCCATGAACATTTATGGTGGAATCTGCCCAAAACTGGTTGATATAGAAGGTTCCTCACCCCCCCCCCCCCCCCCCCAAAGAAAAAAAAGCGTACTAAGTCAGTTTAAGCTCGTGAGACAAAAATTGCAGAAGCTCCCCATCCTACGCCGTCATTTACATTTGGAATCATGCTGGTTCCAATGAAATTCCCCCCACCCCCCCCCCCGAAAACCAACAACCCAATAACCATAAAGATATTTAGAAAATATACAACAGCGACGGTCATCAGTTCATCTTCAACCCTAAGTCAATGGCACTCAAATGGCTAAAATACATGTCTAAAAATCTAGGGCAATGATACTCATGTAATTTCTGCACGAAATAATCAATCTAAACATGTTTGGGATGAATATCGGGTTAATGGTCTTTATTCCGTAATAGGCTTGGTTGGTTCTTTCATTCAAATCCACTCCAAGGATAAACCAAAACATCGTCATTATTTGCTTCATATTAGAAAAGCTGACTGATTCAATCACCATTAGCCAGTAAGATTTAACGCTCTAGTTATGGAAGGGTAATGGCAAGAGCAATCAATAAACCCAATTGGTTTGGTTAACGCTCGCCAATGGATTGGGGACAAGGACAAAGTGTTTTTTAAATATGTTATTAAATTTAAATTGGACAAATTATTGCGTGATCAATCCAATTTTAGCATGTTTTAACCCAAAAAAATTGTTTTAAATGTTATTTATATACATACTCTAAGTGTTTAATATATTCAATAGCTTGATGGCGTTCGTGAAAATAAAAGGCTTTCGCGCTTGATGACTTGGTTAACTTAGTTCTCGCGGTTCTAAGGCCGCTCGAGGTAATTAACCAAGTCATAAAGCGCTCAAGCTTGTTATTTTAACGAACGCCATCTAAGCTCATTGATTATCTATATATTCATTTGCCAATAAAGTGGTTAACACAATAAGTAAGAGGGAATTGCAATTGGAAGGGAAAAGAGGCAAGATTAAGACACCAGCCATTAAGTGAGAAAATCATACATGGTGAATAAACAAGATACTCATGCAAAATGTTTGCATGATGTAAACAACAGTTTAAGGACTATAATTGAAGAGGGTTTGATTACACTGATAAGCATGATACGACAATGGTCACTATAATTAAATTGATAGGACAGTTGTGATGATAAGCAAAAAGCAAAAGGATAACAGACCCAAAGGTGACCACAAGATTAATAAAACAAAATGTGTGAATATTGGACGTCGTAACTCATGCTTCTGAGTAATTAAAAAAAGTGTTTAACCATAACCTGAGTACGCGTTCGAGCCATCTTCGGGAGGAAATGAAGAGTGAGGGGGAAGAGGGAACAAGAAAAAGTCGCGACACAAATTCGGGTGGGATTAGAACCCAGGGCCCCAGCCCCATAGACGGGGATAGCGCGCTACGCGGTTTCTTTGTCGCTGGCACGCCAGCGATTGCGTGCCCATAGAGTCTTGGTTGATGACGTCATCGCTTCTTTCTGGACTTAGTGCATTTTTCTCAATTAACCAGTTGCGTTTTGGTGAGACTTGGATGTGCTAGGGTTAATGATGGTAGGATACAGGTCAATATACAACTCGGCCAATAAAGACCCGATCGCATTAGCAGATACATAATAACATAATGGTGGAGTAATTAAGATATTGACGAGGGTTTTCAAAATTATAATTCTGGATGTTGTGTAACAGTCAAAAGACACTCGCGAATTTGACGGGTGACACAGGAAAAAAACAGTGCGGATTGGTTACGAAGCAGCGAGTTTTAAAAAAAATAACAGCGAACCAACAGATTTTGGTTGCCAATCAAGAGACCACTATTACGTCAATACGCGGGACAGTCATCTTGGTCCAATGTCACTAACATTTAGTAGTTGTAACGCGTTTCCCTGATTGGTTACACAGAGAATTTGACATCAATAGCCACAATGTTTGAGTTTGATCAGCTTGTTGAGCCCTACGAAGTAATTCCATCCTACGTGGATTAAGGCTTTCAGTGATGAGTATCTTACTGCCTTTAAGATGTCGTTTGGAGCGAAATACTTCGGACCTTCTGGCATAAGATACAAATTTGGCAATGATGGGTCGCGGCTTGGGCTTTTCTCCATGGGTTTCACCTTCCTTAATCCCGGTCGATGTGTTCTATCGATGTCATCTTTGGATAGATTCAGATTTAGTTTGGTATTTACTAGATCTATGACTTTGGAGTCAGTGTCATCGTTTGTTGATTCAGGTATGCCATGAATGAGCAGACAGTTCCTTCTGTAGTAATGTTCCATGTCATCTAGTTTAGTTGCTAGCTGTTTGACTTCTTGTTGTAAGGCTTTGTTTTCCTTTTTGATGGTTTCAGTCACTTCATTGGTAGTGTCTAGGTCATGTTGTACGGCTTTGTATACATGCTGGCCCACTTCATCGGTTGAGAGAAGATGATATTGCGTCTACAAAGCTCTCATTTTGACAGATTTGTTTGGCGATGATTCCCATGACCTCATCAGACTGCATAATCCTTTTGATCAGAATGTCAGTTATCGCTGTTTGTAAGTCTTTGATGATGGGTTCATCCGATCGTAAGATATTGCGTACATGTTAATACTGTTATTTGTAACAATACAAACACATATTTGCATTGCACTTTGACAAAATTGTCTTTAGTAGAGACAATTTGTAGCATAAGATACTTACATTCTGAAATTATTTAAATTACTATCAGTGATTTGCTAAATCATAAAATCGAAAAAAATCATCAAAAACATTCATCAAAAATCATCAAAAGACATTTTTACATGTCTGTAACCAAGTACGGGTACCCTTACATACCCTGCAAATGATAAGATCAGAAGCAACCTAATAAGCACAAATCGGATATTTTAGCCTTTACTGTCCGAACGGACACTTACTACAACACGTAATTGAATGGAGAGTCATATCTTTTAAGACCGCCGTTTTCTTCCTTTTCTGGCAATTCTTCACTTGGAAAAAGTAACTTATGAGAATTATACAGACTTATCCTTCAATTTTATGCATTTCCTGTAAATTTCAAATATTTTGACTCTTTCGGGTAAATCACTGATAGTGGCTAGCTGGTAAAAACGCATAACTTACTTGAATTAATTTTGTTAGGATGCAGTTTTTGATAATAAAGTGTCTTAATTACATTACTTCAGGTTTATGTGTTAAGATTACAGAGCTCATATCTAGTAGTTCTTTTCCTTTAAAGTGAACTATTTTATCACCAACAAAATAACAAAATTGATTAACATATTAATAAAGTGTAACTCGCACGTGTAAAACATATGAAAGACTATTTGTTGCTAGAGATAAACATACTTGATGTTGTCTGCAAACCACTGCATCTTAAAAAAATCATTATTGTGAAAAATCTCTTGACCAATAACCAATCATTTAATCCATGTCGGAAGGAAAACACAGGATCAAACATAATGAACAGAGAAGTGCAAATCATGCTATACTCCATGTTGCAATGGACGATGTCAACTCTTGCTTGACTTCGCTATACTAATGACCTAACTGGAGTATGTACGAATTACAGTTACACTAATGACAGATTTGAGAGAGAGAAATAGTGTTACGAATGTACAGGTATACAAATGACAGCTATCTAAGAAGGTTGTATACCAAAAAGAAAAGAACGTTACGAATGTACAGGTGACAAGGTGACAAATGACAAGTGTTTTAAAGACAGTGTTTTAAAGAATTTCGTTTGCAAGAAAGAAAGAATTACGAATGTACAGGTCTACAATAATAGGTGTGTGATTGTATGTAGGCAATTTCACGCTTGCTTGATTTTGCAAGCTGTGATCACTTGAATAAATAATAAATATCATTAACGAATCTACATGTATATGTATACAAATAACAGCTGTATACCAGAAAAACTCAAAAAGAAAAGGCGTTACGAATCTTCGTGTATCCAAAAAGGTGTGTGTTACAATTCAATTACGTAATAGTGGATAAGATACGAATCTACAGCTATACAAATCTTATTGCTGAGTACAATTATTTTTTATTAAAATGCAATGGTTTAAGTCGGAGATTAGCCTCGTAACTGTAGATTCGTAATCCAAAACTGCTCGGCTATCGCCTCGCAGTTTCGGATTTACGAATCTAAAGACACTCGGCCATTCTCCTTAACTCCATATACCCCTCAGCATTGCGAATAACGTGGAACCAAACCAAATCCCTGAAAAGCGAAAGTCGAAAACCGCGTCTTAGTGTTTAAAAACGGTGTCGCTTAAATTTACAGTGTAATAAACATCTGATGGAACGTTATAAAAAGGCCTTTATTATGGGTCTCAGGCATGGTATTTATAGCATTTTAAAAACATGAATGGAACTAGAATTTTGCGGTTCTCGGCTTGCTAGATTGTACATGTTTGACAGGAAAAGGTATGGGTTACTCAAAGTACACATTTATTTGGTTGCTTCTGTGCAGAACCTTATCGTATTGGTGAGTGCATGATGTGGGCTGGTGCCTTATAATAAATAGGGTATATTTTATTTTTTTTTAAACGCTGGCTGTTTCCTTAGGAAACACTCTTTGAACAAAAGGTTCGACTTAGACCCTTTGACCTCTAGGGAGACCCTTAATGACAATCTTGAATGGAACCAGAAATGCCTCTAAAACAACTTTCAGAACTTTTCTGGTCTATGAAGAACCTTTATTGTTTTCACAGGGTTTCTTAACTTTTATATAACCATTTTGGGGGTTCACTAACAGAGAGCTTCTTTATAGATCTTTCAAAGAGGGTTGTTGACATTTTAAGCCATCAGAAGTCTTTATGCTTCCATAAGGCAAACAAACTTAAAAATGGTGCCTGAAGAAACATTTGTGGTTCCATTCAAAACCATCAAAGAGACATTTCTGGAAAAGTGCGCCCCCAATTTTTTTCGAAATGTTTTTTTTTTTAAATTTAAAATGCTTAGTAGTTTATTTTAGAAATCACCACTGAGATGGATAAGCCCAAAACGCCGTCTTTGTGTTATTAGAAGATGATTAAGTATTTTCTGTCGTAAGCAAGCGTGCTTCCCCCCCCCCCCCATGGGGCCGAGTTGGACAGCAGTTTAAAACTTGGTTTTTGGTTTTCTTTTCTACTTGTTTGTCCAATACACATTCGAAACGGTCTCTGTATGTGTTCTACAACCGATCAAGTGCAAAATCTGAGAAATTTGTATCCTCAGAAATCTCCTTATGTCCTTTGAGGACATGCAGGTTTAGAATATTCTTTTCTTGGCGTACAGGATATGCTGACGAATCTGACGAAGGGAGCTCAGCGGATATTGAGAACATGAAATTCATGGAATCAAGAAAAAAATCACGATCTGGACTTATTATTCTGCAATATTGTTAGCACACTTAGGCTTATACTTCTATTGCTTCTTGTCTTTATTACTTTGGTCTTCTAAATTACTTTAAAAAAATAACTCTGAGTGGTACTAGTAACCCCAATTAACGTCGGATAGTTAAATAGTTTCAACATTGATGTCATTTCTTTGGTTCTTTCCGGCTCTTCCCACAATAGCTACATAGTTGCACAAAAATGATATTTTTTGGCAGCAGGATTTTTTTTCACTAAAAATATAACAAAACAAAAGAGCAAGCTTTACCAAACAGTTTTTTACACATACAAAATCTGAAACCCAAATACCAAGCCGCCCAAATTCAGCGGGATAAACGCCAACATGACGGTAATTTGCACGTACCATTTTTACTGGCCCAAATTACCCCGGGGAAATTACTGTATATTTACAGAGATACGCAAACAAAATACCGCCGCAACAACAGCCGAGTACCCCCGGGTCGAGTACAGGCCAGGTAAAAATAATATCTCCTTCTACGCGAAACTTGAAAAAAAGATTTTCAAATGTTTTGTGTTTGATTGTTGTATAAATCTCAACGCGTGTACAGGTGTTTTTTTCCCGTATATCATCGGTACACAACTAAACCTTCTCCATTATTCCTTATGTATGTTATCTCATATATATCGACCATGTCTACGACGAAACACAGCGACGTTTGTATTGGAGTGAAACAACTGATGGATCCACCCTACTAGAAATAAACTCATTTGGGGCTGTTCCACTGGGTGGCAATAAACTACGACAAAGAATTGATTTACGATGATACCGTTCAATCTGAAATTGTTGATATATGAAATCAATTCATTAAATCAAGAATGTATTGGCACTTATTCTTCCTGCAACTGATAAAGCTATTATTAAGAGGGTTAAAATAGATGGGGCTTACGTCATTGAATCAAGGGAACTTAGACATTTATGACTTTAAAAGGTATTGAAATAGATTTTATCCGAGGCAAGATCTATTGGACTGGCTTGATGGGATAGCGTAGCTTTTAGCTGCGATATTGATAGCGTAGATATTTACTGCTTTCCGCTTCTTGAACAATCGAAAGGTTTTGAGTGACACGGTGATAGATTATTTGCTTCTCTCGGCTTCTGAGAACAAAAGATACCTTCGAGATGGTGCACAAATTTCCGAAGTGCCTTCTATCGGAGAATTCCAATATCAGAACAGTGCTTTATTTATTCGGACTTTACCCGAGTCGGCTTCTTTACATACATATTCTATTGTTCAATTGTACAGTTCAACCGAATGAGATTCACTTACGGTCATCAGTAACTACACAGTATTTGAAGGCGATTCAAATTTCGTTGCTTGAAGGTATCATTTTCGGGGCCACGTTGCTATAGTTGGTCTGTTCGCGTCTCCAGTTTATGGTGGTACCCCGGCATCAACACACCGATGATTACATTTCCATGCTCTTAGAGGAGCCATATAATCATCCAATATCAAACCCCAGACTCATCCCTTTGAGTAACCATTCAAAATCTACCAGGATGACCGCAATCTGAAGGCAACGAACATTTACTATAAAATTGGCTGATCCTTCTCCTTACACGTCCGTAAGCCTTGGGCAGATGTTCCAGGCAACCGTAACCATCATTGATAAATCTAGTTATTTCCAGTTCAAAGCAGCTCGTACGAAGTCACAGAGGGGATGGGCATGCCTACTGTTACAATCGAGAGAGTTGGGTACCTCGGAGAATATGCACACATTACGTTTTACTTCCACAGCAGGAAACGGCAGATTCTGATATTGATTACGGTCTCATTATTGCCGATGTAAGCTTTGTTCCTTATGGATTAGAGGCATCAGCCCCTGTATTACTACAAGATGACCAAATCTTCAGAAAGGGGTGAAACCGTTCAAGTGACATTGGCCCAGACACACCAGCAGATAATTAAGCAACCGAAGTTATTTCATAAGGACAATGAGATTGGATATTCCTATTCCTTCAAACAAGCCGGCTACGAATTCAACGAAGATACTGAAACAAGTGACGATATCAGTTAACGTATTGGAGTTACTGAGAACAGGTAGTGTAGGTATTATTTCTATTGAAGATGGCCATACAGTCTGTTGCTTCTACGCATTACGATTATGCTCACCTCGCAAGGGCTTATAGCCATATCTCAAAATAGCACTGCAACATGTGCAAAAAAATTGGTAAGCACCTTATCAGCTATTCATATGAGCTCACCGCGGACCGTCGCTGGATGAACAGATTTGATAAAGTACAATCGACTGCAACTCTACAATCAGCATTTTACTGACTCTGACGCCTTGTATGAGGGTACTGAGTCCTTCCAATATCCATCTTGATCCACAACCTGAAGGTTTGGACATTATCAATTGATTTACTACAATAACAATAATGGACAACGAAGAAAACAAGACGTTTAAATGATGAACTTTACTGCCAGAGAAGGTGAACAACTCCTCTAAGAATCCCACTAACTCGGGACCAAGCTCTCCGAGAAACAAACAAACGTGGCTGGTAACTACTTGTCAGACCTACCATAGCGCAGTAGAGGGAGAAGACTACGCTGGCAATCAATTCACAGCTCTGTCAGATCCCGGTAGGACCAACAAAACAACCGCCTATACACCAGAACATAGTAATCATCGATGATAATCACGGCGAAGCACCCGAATCATTCAGGTAGTCATAACATCAGAAAATCAAGGTTATATGGCTTGTGTGACGAGATAACTAATGACATCTTTGTTAGTATCATGATGATGATGGTGTGACTTATCGATTTTCGCATAAAATTATATTGTTCGGAGGTTCGCTATGGTAAAAATTCGCTTTTTCCGGATGGCATCCTAACTCGACAACCAAGAAACTATTACACTTTTGGCAGAAGTGATTCTGCAATCACTTCTCAAGATTTTAGGTTCAGCATCGATGAGACTTAACTTTGGGGACAGAGCTTATAATGACTTGCTGATACAAAGTTGCGATAATGTCGAACAAAAAGAGGAAACTTTTGTTGATATTGACCAACGCTGACGGTAACATCCTTGATGCTGCAATTGTGACAATCATAGATGACGATAGTCCATCTGTACCAGAACAACCACATCCTACTATTCACTTGTTCCATAACAGTTTCAGAAACAAAAAACCCAATAAATGCTCATATTCCATGTGATTCGAACCCAGTCTTCGTCTACGTCAACTATAACCATTGACCACCATCCCTGTATCGGCAGTAAGAAAGACAAAGATTTCCACCCATGCCATCTCAACCCTTGTCTTCGTGCGGACCGTTCTTGTGGAGCAAATAATTCCGTATTGCTGAAGACGAAGAATCGAAGAAACCGAAATCTTTCAAGTTTCACTGTCTTCTCCTTCTGATGGGGGAAGTATAACCGGTGGTCTTGCACCATCCAATAATATAACGACGAAACGAAACGAAAGGCGAAACTCCTTGAGTACAGGCCGTTGATGGAATCATTGCAGGTATTACAGTTGCTGTGCTTGCCATCAGTGGTTTGTTGTGTAGTTCTTTCTGTCGTCCAGCTCATAATGTCACCCCCGTTGGCCTCGGTAGGTATCCTAAGCGCTCGGGAAACTCTCATGGTATTGAGTTTCCTTACCCAAGAAAATTACATATGATTTGTTTGATTGTAATTTTCCAAAAGGTGCAATTATTTTTGGTGATTGGTCTCATTGGATGTTGCAAAATGTTTTGTGCACTGCTCGGACTGTGAAAAAAAACACTTTTAAGGTCTATTATTTGTACTGCTCCTGCGTACATAGAGTTGTGTCATCCAACTTATTTCTCCTTTGTAAGTTGGTAAAAGTTCCCAATTCTTGTTTATTTTCCTATAACCATATGTAATATACTGATCGGCACTTCTAGCAATAACACCGCTGCATATTAAGTTGTCACTGTAGATTGGTAAACAAAATCTAATAAAGAATCACAGTGACAGACAATGACTAAACATGTGCATGGATGCAAATATATAGGGAAATAACACCATTACAGTCGTCTTGTAGATTTGATATATACGTATGCGTTAAAAGCTGATGGGTATATGTATGATAATATGACAGAAATCTGAAAAGGTTAGGTAAAAGCTTTTGAAATTTTATTTCCGATCGTTTTGTTTTTTCTGCCAATCTGCAGTATGAACGTTTGTTTTGGATTTCAGTGCAATGTTCGTGGATTTGTACTCATAGTATATTGGCAGAAACAAATGTCCCAAACTCTTGTGTGGTGGTAATATAAAAGCGAAGAAGGGTTTTTCTTCCAATGGATGAGTTAAATCAATCATAAAGTGTTTACAGATTTGGGTTTGTAAATAGTAGAACGTTTAAGGCTATGCATAACAGAAAAAGAGAGATCTAGAAACATCTCTTTCATTTTTATATTTTAATCTCAGTTTTAATTATTAAAAGAAATCTGCTGTATGTACCTCGAGATAGCTTGAACCACTGGTAATTACATGTTTCTTAATGTAAATCCAGAGTAGACCCAAAATTTAGCAAATTGTTTCTATAGATATTATTCAGGATTATAAAAGTAGACAAATCAAAACTTTCTGTGTTAAACTAACAAAGTTACGAGTGATACCGAAACGGGTAAATGCCATATTTTTGTCTTTGAATTTTGTATTTTTGTTTTTGAAATTATGAAATTTGTCGAAATTTTGCTATTGTTTTTTTAAATTCTCGTACCGTTTCCGTTTTAATAAGGAAACCTCGAAATACAAAACAAAAAAGATTTTGTGGTGTAAATACAGATTACAGACTGTATATTTTTTAATGAAAATCCGCAGTTTTCTGCCTTGAAAATGAAAAGCCGAACAAAAAATGCACATTGAATACAAATGGCTGATGTCAGCTTTTAATGGTCTTCTATAAAATGAGAACTTTGCAGGTTTTGGGATTCCTGGGTTCTGCCCTTTCAACCTAATCTATATGTTGTATCTCCTTAATACACTTTTATGATATAAGGTAAAATATACTCTTTCGTATAATTTAGACTTTTGGCATTTATATCCTAACAAGGCTTTGGTATATTAAGCAAAAACTTAAGTAAGCTTTGAATTAGTCGCCCGTATCACATACTGTCGTATTTCACATTTTTCAGATTTTTGCGAAATTTCGCCTAATTACTTTGTTCATCAAGTTCTATCAATCCACAAAGTTTCCTATGTGAGGATGCTTAGTTAATTAGTTCATAATTATAGAATTTTGTCGTTTTCCTAAAAATCATCATATCCGCATTTCACATACTGTTGTATTTTAAAATTGCAATAGTTGCCATTCATTTACACGTGTTTGATAAAGCGATGTATTTTGCCGATCCCAAAACAAACAATTTCACATACAGAGCTATTTTGACGTATTTCCATCGTTCGTTCGTAAACAAGCTTTTCACATAGTGATCTATTTTGCGTACATTGAAAAATAACAGTGTTATATCCGTCGTATTTTACAATATACATTATTTATGATTTCACATACAAACTCATAACTTTGAGGCCTAATTAAGATAATATAATTGTAGTTTTAAGTTAGATTTATGGTTTATATTGGACTTTAAAATGTTTCCTTCAAAACAGTAAAGTCTAGATGTTTCTTTAATGCTTCGTTTTAACAGTATAGACATGCAACGTCGCGGTAGATTTTGGAATTGCTATTTTCTCGGAAAACGTGTTTTGTAAAATACGACAGTATGTGATGTGGGCGAACATGTACATGTAAAAAGCAAAAATAATAATTTAGCTTATTAAAGCGTTCTTTAACATTACTTTTTACATAATTAAATAGTTACAGTTATACATTATGTATGTCTAAGCTTCTTGCATCCTGTACTCGAACTTAATAAAATTCTAGAGATTTCTTATCCTTAAGATTGTCTTTGTTCGCTCATTGTGAGAGTTCTACATTGTTAAAAATGTTCATTAAAATAACAGCGTTTTGACTGGCAGCTGGGACTCACAACAGTTAAAATCAGATTTTTTTACAGTTATTTGCACGTTCGAGTCCTTTTACAGTTAATTTGACGTTTTGAGTCCCGGCTCACAGTCAAAACGCCGTTATTTTAAGAGCATTTAACAGTGTACTTTAAAAAAAATAACTTGGCCTCACAGGCAAAACCAAAACACAAAAATGTTTTGTACTCAAAACAATTAAGCTTGAGCTTTTGGGGCACATTGATCATATTCCAAGCCCGCAGATGTCCTCAAATTCGTACATTGCGGCCCAAATAGGTCCAACTATGACAAAGAGTTAGTCATAGAGATATGGTCAAAGTTATGGCCTGACCGTTAAGTTGAGTATATACACAAATTTTTTGCTGAAGTGATAGATAAAAGGGGGGGTGGGTGGTTGTTAGAATAAGAATCTGCGGGTGCCACCTTGGCACCCTGGTCGTGTGTGAGAAATCCAAGATGGCGTTGTCATAGATCATAATATCATTACCCTGTATTATCAAATATGGAGTTAATAAATATAGTATATGACACAATGAACAGTGCATGGCACTTTAACATTGAGTCACACTTCAAATTCAAAAATGGAAGCCAAATTCTAATATTTTAAAATTCTATGCCTTAAACAGCAAATACCTGCGATTAATATAAAATAGACATGAAGTACTTAGGTTTATGGTTGCTTAGACACCATAAATGGGATCTGATACTGATTAAAGTTGTAACATGACGTACTCAATATGGCAGCCACAAAAACGTGAATATCTTCAAAAAATACTTGACACACATTTCTATATATACCTCAAGTATACATTTTGTGTCAATGAAACAATTAGAAATGTTGTACCTATGATCATAACCACGTGATCCCCAGGTAATCCCGGTAAATAAAAGTGTCAAATTATAAATTTATTCAATATATGTGAAAAATGTATCCTAGAGTATTTGAAAACTTTGCAACACATTAGTTTTATTTCGATTTTGGCGCAAAATTAAAAACAATTGAAATATATGTTGTAAATGGTTAGGATCAAAGGACATTTATTTTTAATGTCATGACACATTGATTTCAATTGAAGGCTTGTAATACTTATAAATTTGTGTCCACGTATTTTGGGGAAGAGTTCACGTTTTTGGTGCTATTGATTGACGTATTGGTATAATTTAAAAGTATCAGAAATTACATTGGTGTCTAACAACATAACCTAAGTACTACATGTCTATTTGTTATCGCAGGTATTAATGTTATAGGGCATCTTTTAAAATTATTGTATTGCCTTCCATTTGACTTTGAAGATGACTTAATGTTACACGTGCCATCAATTGTATGGATCCATGTATATCTAGTAATTCCATAGTTTGATAATATAGGGTTTGAATAGGATAATTTATCATTTATGGTGACGCCATCTTGGATTTTTCAAAATGCTAAACGAGGCCCAGGTGGCACCCTGCGATTCTATTCTCCCAACACCGTAATTATTTTCAGCAAACTAATGTTGTTTTATACTCAAATGTACGGTCACATGAAAGTTCTAAGTCCAGCACGATAAAAACTTCCCGGACGGCGGTCCGGTAAGTATGTATATCCTGTTCTAAATTGAAAAAAAAACGTTGGCGCAGAGCGTTTGAAAATCTCAGACTAGAATAATCGAAATGCATTGTGGGAGGAAAGGGAGGATGAGGCCCGTAGCGTGGTGTTAAACTTTTCCGTGTTTGCGAGCACGAATTACCGACAACAACCGTCAATTCTTTCTCGCTAGGTTTTATGGTCAGACCCAATTACGATACATATACAAACAAAATATAGTAACCGACCCTCTGCTGCAAAAAATCTCCATAGAACCCCTTCGTTTTCCGGATATTTGAGATTTAGTTTCATTTGCAGGCATTCGCTATGACGGCGACGGATAACGCTAATCTCTCGCGCAGTACATTAGATAATATCTTTCGAAGTCTGACACAGACTACACACTTCGGGGGAACGCCGTAGTGCCCGTTTGAAGCCCTGTATGTACATTTCGTTCAATGATCCGTTAAATCCGTCAGTCCTTAAAAACGTATGCATTTATCCGCAACGTTGTGAGTTACATGAATATGCCACAGGCTCAGGGACTTAGGTACAAAGAATATCAAGCATAATTAATGAGCATTCTAGAGCGTACCGTGTGCAAGACATCTCCCGTTTGGGGCTTCTTCAATCAGGGCGGGATCCAGAACAGGCCCAAAATTTTGAAAGGGTTGAATCTATGCATATGGAAAAAGCCACAAGTTTATTACGACCGTTGCAAGTACAAATATGGTACGAGTATAGAGGTTAAACAGTCAGGATTTGCCACAAAAATGTCGGCTTATGAGAAATGTTTGAAAGATATGATTAGATTAAAAGGAAATAAGTTCGAACGTATTAATCGCCAAACGTCAGCGTCAAAAAAAAAAAAAAAAAAAAAGGCAAGAGCGAAAAACTAGATAAGGAACGATGCAGTAAATCCTATGAGCCTCATTAAGTACTCCGATTTTGGACGGGAACGAGCCATCAATGCTAGAATGGTTTATTTGCTTCACCTATTCCTTACGAATGGCGGCATGTTGTGAGAAAATTTTTGCGCTTCTACACATAAATGGAGTTTTTTCATTGTAGCAAAATTTTGTTACTTTTTATCTTTGTTTTTGAATTTTGCTTCTTAGAAGAGCAACAGTTAAGTAATAACTATTATCCCTTGAATAGCTCATCACATTTGCATAGGCAAGTTTTCCAAAGAATAACACGGGCCGCGCTCTTTAAAGCATGCATGGTACAAGTGGCGAGCAGGACAGGAACTGGAACACGAAAAGTATTAGCAAATAGCTAGCCACAACAGACTGATCAACACCAGATACACATGCATATAGCAATCACATAGCGAGACCTTCTATATAGTTCGTCACTTATATTGATAAAATTCTGTTTGTTTTGAGAAATGTGTCAATATTGATCTTATTGGAATTTGAGTGTAAAGTTAGTGAATTTGTTAATTTTGATTGTAATTTTTTCCAATAATGTGTTGATGAGCAGCGTATTAATTTTCTTTCTGTTGCTGAGTGGTGGATATTTTTCTTCCTGAGTCCGGCCCTAAATTGGTAGTATTGGTAGTAGCAATCAGTGCTGCAGGCGATGGCGGGTCAAGCCTCGTCGATATAGCAACACACAAAAAACGAATTCAATAATAAAGAAAGAAGAAATCCCAACCGATTTTTAGGCGCTTTGATGTGGGTCTATCATGGTGTTCCCATGAACCACACACGTCCTCGTGCGGTTATACTAAAACATAGAAAAAAAACAGAATATTTTCGTTCAAGATTTCGCTTTACGTGTTAAACCAATGGCGACGTCTAAAATTGGAATTTCTTGGCGGCCCGCCCTGATGATTGATAAAGGGAGCTGATGTATTCAATCTCGGCAAAACTCACTGAACTGCCGGTTTTAAACTTGAAGTTTGATCTGTGTTAAAAACTGAATAGTCACTAAAATTACTTGGCAAGTATTACACTTCAGTCCAGTTGTGATTTTGAAAAAAATCGCCTTGACACTGTAGGCTTATCAGTCAATTTTGCGGCCAGATTGAATCCTACCGGTTTGTAAAGTTGCAAAAATCAGCAACCCTCACAGGCAAAATGAGTTTAACGTTCAGCAAGGAAGTTGATGGGGTCGAGGTAATATTCACGCCGGCTGTGATATTGTTTTTCCATTATCAAGCTTGTAGGCCTATAATTGTCAGATTCACAGGTAAATATTATACCACGTTGCCAGTTTAAGCCCGGGGGTTGGGGGGGAGGACTGCCATTTCAGAAGTGTATGTATTGTAAGTAAGGCAGTGTTAATACACCCCTTCCATTTTCAGCAAAAACCGTCACCAAAAGGCCCAATTTATAAAACAAAAAATATGTGTTATTAAACCCAGTGGCGTCGTCCGACTTCTTTTTCGTGGGGGTGGGGGGAGGGGTTGATTTTTTGGGAGGGAAAGTGAAATTCTGTGGCAGGGGCAAAATCTAAAAAAATAAAAAAATGGACATTTTTAACCCAATTATGGCTCCAAATCGCTAATTTGGCCAAAATTTGATTTAAATCCCCAAATCGCTGATTTTGTTTCCTTTCGCTGGGGGGGGGGGGGATTTGAACCCTCGGCGCCGCCACTGCCTAAACGTAGAATGGGAGACCCGGCTAGATTGAAATTTTTTCCAGAAAACCTGGCAGTGATCTTTTCTCTAACTTTGATGTGATTGTGCAATATAAAACTCATTATGTTTTAGTAGGTTAAGCGGAAAATTCCTACTTCGATGTCATGTCTTTTGTCATTTTCAAACAAAAGTTAATTGGCAGCAGTGTGCAAAATGTGTGGCTTACAAGTATGGTCCACCCCCTCCATGTGCTATTGTGACTGCTTTCATCCTTCTGAGGTTATATAAAAATTATTCAAAATTTATTTGTTTTTATTGCTGAAACATTGTTTTAATTTATAGGGGCCTAT
The DNA here is from genome assembly GCA_023653785.1 of Ophioderma brevispina. NCBI lineage: Eukaryota > Metazoa > Echinodermata > Ophiuroidea > Amphilepidida > Ophiodermatidae > Ophioderma > Ophioderma brevispina. The sequence continues at coordinate 25,837 of JAMKCH010016096.1, forward strand.
TTTTTAATGACTGCCGAAGGTTATACTGGCAATGAGGATTTAAATTTTCCTCTCCATGCATTACTTAAAATAAGCACAGAGTTCCAACAGCATCCATCAATCCTTTACACCTTTCAATTTTCATGGCACAGTTCAATAACCTCAAATCATATATAAAAACATGCACCCTGTGTCAGGTAGGAGTCATGTACCTAGAATGCATAAGGTCAGTTCATGCATGTTATGCAGGTATATTAAGGGGTCATAACCATGTCCCTGGAATGAAAATAATTAGTAAAATCACACCTTCTATAAAAAAGCTAAGCCAAACAGGCCACAGATAAACAGTCCCATTGTGATGAGTGTTATACAGTAGTATGACCTGGTTTTCAAGTGTACATTTACACATAGTTCCAATGCTTTAGCATGTGGATGGTTATGTTTTGCATTTAAAAATTAACTAAAGCAATAAATTAAAATGTCAAATTAACATCATTTTGTCTCATTATAGCATTGCCTTTCAACTGGCAGCCTTTGTCAGGGGAAAGGGAAGGAGAAGGGGAAAGGTGGGGGGAAGGTCAACACATGTTATATATGCAAAATAAGTTAGATTAATGTGGGTAGTGTTTTTCTCATTAAAAATAGTATATTAAAATAGTGGGGGGTGGTTTAATAGGTCACAGCACAACTTTTTTTAAATCACAATTTCATTTCATCTTTCAGAAAAAAAATAGACACAATAAAGTCTATATTGAAAAAATCAATGTTACATGTAAATACAAATTTCCAATGATTCAACAACCCTGCTGTTTCTCAAAATATTCTGACGTCACGCAAAGTCATTTAATGAGCAGCCCTCAATCGATACGGGCACCGAAATTTCCCACACAGTTTTGAAAGTGTGCAGGGCAAGTGTTCTATTGTCTCGCAGTTGAAAAAGCACAAAATACTACTCACAAATAAATAAATCTTGAGCTTCTATAGTGCGTTTCAATTAACTTTGACAGTATTTTTTCATCATTTATTCGTTAAAGAAGAAAGGACGGACAAAAGTCATGAAGGAAAGGTTATTGGACAAGCTTTCATGATAACAACTTTGCCAGACAAAATGTTAACTTCATTATCGGTCGCGTTGCGACAGTATATTACTTTTACTAGGGCCATTTTGGGGGCCGTTTTTTGTTCGCGGATTCTCCGTAAATGTCGGACAATTTTGGCCGGTGAAATGGTACGTGCAAATTACTGACATGACGGGTGTTTGATCCCCTAGAAATTGTCGGTGTTGTATGTTTTGTTGTTGTTGTAATTCTTAGCTTTAAGTTTTTTTAGGGGTGTTTAAAAAAAACGGTGTTGGTTTTTTGTCAAATGTGGTTGTTTTATTTAAATGGGAAAGTTTGGTTTGTTTACTGGAGTTTGAAGAAATTTGCCGCTTTTCTAGAGGAGACGGATTTTGTTTTTAAAATCGCGTTACATGTGTAGTGAAAATAAATATTTGCTGCCAACAAAGGAAATTAGTGACGGTGGATTCCCCCCATGCCCCTCGGGCCGATTTGTAAGTAGGGTAGGTTGGGTACGTAAACGCGTGGTTAATGGCGTGGTAGTTCGAGCGTTAACCCGAACTGGCACTACCATATTGCCGTGCGTGTCAAGCAAATAGCGGGGGGTTACTGGAAGAGCTTTTTTGAGAAAAAATAACCCAATGATATCATTGTTGCAGCGCCGCAAAGAGGGTCGTCGAGTGCCAAAATGGTGTAAACACATATTTCAATACGAAATAAACATGGGGATAAATTGCAATCTCACCATAGTGCGCAGTTCACACCCAAGTTCAACTCCATGTAGAAAACGTTTACACAATTTGGCACTCGCTAGTGGTTAGCACGATTCATCTTGCGTCTTCACAGTGGTGGCGACTTTTGTTTGGTCCTTTATCATTTCACTTGGATTTTATAATTTTTACATTTTTTACGGATAGGGCCGCCCTGTTATAATGCAAGCCGGCATATGTAAAGACAATGATAAAAAGCGAAGGCCAGATGGCATTATACATGCATGCGAAATCGTGGCCCAACAGTGGTGCGAAAGGGCGAACTCTCAGTCTATAATTTTGTGGGGCATTTCCCCCAATATAAGTTTTGTTCCGTGTTTGTAGCCTGAAATATTTTTGTAGATGATAGATACGACTTTCTCGCACAATACCTCTTTCTATGAGATCGGCTAGTAGTTAATAGTGTTTACATGAAAAATACCCACAATGCGTTGAGTGGTACACTAAGCGAAACGTTACACAGCTAATGACACCTAAAAATGGGAAGCTTACCTCAATGCTCTTGGCATTTGATTCATTAAAATAGGAACTGTTGCAGGCAGATCCAGATTTGATGAAAAACGTCCAAATTACCGGGGGGCTGAAACTGTCCAAAATGGGCTGATTTTGCAAAAGTTTGCAGGGGAATTACCGGGAGGTGCGCGGCCCCTCCGCCCCTCCCTAGAACCGCGCCTGGTTGTTGGGTTCGAATTCACAAATGGCCTGATTTTTTGTTTGGGTTGGGGGTTATTTCTTGTTTAATTTGTATTTTAGAAATTTTTATGTTTGGGTGTTTGTAACAGATTTTTTTTTCGCTTATGACCATCACAAAAGTCATTACTATAGGCCTAAAGTGTACCATAGGAAATTTCGCACCAAATAAAAATGAATAAACCCTACATGACAAAAGTTAAACACAAATTTAATAAAAGGTAAATTACAAATTAAAAACTAAAAAATAAAGAAAACGACAACAAATAATAATAAACGGATGAGAAAATAATAACAAAATCATTTAAACTTAAAACCAAATCAAAGGCGGGTAAACTCGTCTTAGAATAATTCATTTAAAATAAAATCGTAAAATAAAAAAGAACATAATAACGTAATTACAGATATTTATACAGCGCTTCCCAAAAAGGGAAAGAAATATCAAATGAATAAAGGGAACCAAATACTATTTTCTTAAAAAATGAGTAAAAATAAAAAATACAGGGAAGAAAAGGAAAACGACCAAAAATAATAAAAAATAAAGCCCAAAATGGTAAGAACAGAAAAATCAATAAATGGGAGGATAACAAAAAATATTTTAAAATTAATAAAATCAAAGCCGTTTATAAACAAATAATATATAATTAATAATCGTTACAATGAAAAATAAACTAAATAATTAACCTAAACAAAATAAAACATGACTAAATACGTAAATAAAAAGTAGTAAACACAAATACAATTAAAAATTAAAACCAAAAATTTTGAATATATAAAAATATTAATAAAAGTAAATCACGTTCAATAAAAAATTGGAAATAAAAACAAATTAAAGAGCTAATAGGTAAAATAAAACTAAATAATAAATAAGAAATGAAAATATATACAATTACATAATAAAAACAAAATAACACTATGAATAAACAATATTACATTATAATTAAAAATAAAAATAAACGAAGAAAATAATATAAAATAGACAAAAAACGAAAAGGAAGTGTGCGCGAATGGAAATTTCAATTGTAAACCCATGTCGTCATATTCCAAGCAATTGTCAAGAAACTTTACAGCCCTTCCAATTAGGGACATCCATTACCTTACAAACCGGCATTATATATATAGACCAAACTAGGGGCCACCAAAACAACCACAACAAGCACCATTACCAGCACATTTTTTTCAAGTGTCATCTGCAATCTGGAACACCTCTACCAGCTTGTACTGGGTTCAGCTCAGTCACTGGGATTTCCCAGAAGTCGCCTGAAGCCACTCGGACCTTCTGTTAATGGCCACCACAGTTCTTTTGTTCATGCACCAACTTTGTTGATCTTTGTTAGGTTTGTCTGTGACCAAGCACGTTTTCAACGAGCCAACATACTCTAATATGAGTGAGGTTGTAATGATTGGAAGATAGATAAGATCGATGCAGTCAACAGTCATCAGTTCACAGTCAACCTAAAAACTTGCAAGTCGCATGAACATGCAGCCACGGAATTACCAATTCATCTTGACATCAATTCAAACAATCTAATAAACAATTGCTTCAATTTAAACATACAAATTCAGCCACTCAGTTATCACAAATGGCTCAGAGCGACCGATCAGGTTCTGAACAGAAACATTCACAACCACCGCAAACATGAACCCTTGGCAACGAGCACAATTGACACAGCCCCCCCAAACAGTCCCCAACTAGCCAGCCAAAAACCTGAAACAAAGAGAAAGCCGAGAGGCCAGAACCGCGAAAATCTAGTTTCTATCAAAATTTACCGCATGTTCAGAAGAAAAAACTAAGTGTTCAACGGAACCATATTATAAGATAAAATGGTTAGTGTTATTGTGACAGAGGAAGGGTATTTTGTTAATCAATCTGAATCGTGGGTGACTTGCCATTTGGTCTTAATCCCCAATTGGTCTAATGGGCATTTTGGCTAAACTCCAATTGGTTAATACCATGTAGTCTAATAACCATTGTAGGCTAATAAACCATTTAGGTTAATAGCAATGTAGGTCTCATTTCATGTTATGCAGGTATATCAGGAGGTCATAAAACCATGTCCCTGGAATGAACAATATAATAAGTAAAAATCACCCAATCACACTTATATAATCTAGCCCAAAACAAGTAGCCCCACGAGATAAACAGCGTCCCATTGTGGATGAAGTTTTGTATACAGTATTTAACCTGTGTTTTCAAGTGTAATGTAACATATTTCCAATGCATTAGCATGTGGATTGGTTTTTTTTTTTTAATTTTGCATTTTTAAAATTAAATAAAGCAAAATAACATGTCAAATTTTAACATTTGTCCTCATTTATAAGCATTGCCATTCAACTGGCAGCCTTTCAGGGGAATGGAAGGTTTGTGGAATGTCACCACATGTTAATATATGCAAATAAGTCAGAATAATGTTGGGTAGTGTTTTTGTCCTCATAAAAATAGTATAAAAAATAGGGGGTGGTTTATAGGTACACATCACAACTTTTTTTTTTAAATTAAATTCACAAATTCAATTCAAGTCTTTTCAAGAAAAAAAATAGACACAATAAAGTCTATATTGAAAAAAATCCAATGTTCAATGTAAAACAAATTTCCCATGACTCAACCACCCTGCTGTTGTTGCTCAAATATTCTGACGTCACGCAAACGTCATTAATGAGCAACCCTCAATCGATACGGGCGGCGAAATTTTCCCACACAGTTTTGTTAGTGTGCAGGGCCCTTGTTCATTGTCTCGCAGTGAAAAAGCACAAAATACCTTACTTCACAATAAATAGAATCTTGAAGCTTTCTCATAGTGCGTGTTCAATTAAACTTTGACCGCATTTTTATCATTTATATTCGTAAAAGAAGAAAGACGGACAAAAGTCATGAAGAAAGTTTAATTGGACAAAAGCTTTCACTCTAACACTTTGTGCCAGACCAAAAATGTTAACTTTTCTTCATTATCGGTCGCGTAGCGTCAGTTATATTACTTTTACTCGGGCTATTTTGGGGCCGTTTTTTGTTCTCGGATCTCCGTAAATGTCCGGACAATTTTTGGCCGTTGAAAATGGTACTGGCAAATTACTGTCCTGCTGGTGTTTTTCACACCCCCTAGAAAGTGTCGGTGAATTCTTTAGAGCTTAAAGTTTTTTTTAGGTAAAAACGGTGTTTTTTGTCAATTTGTTTGTTTTTATTTAAATGGAAAGTTTGGGTTTGTTTACTGGATCTTGAGAAGAAATTGGCGCTTTCTAGAGAGCGATTGTTTTAAAATCGCGTTAATTTAGTGAAAAAAATAAATATTGCGATTGCTGCCAAAAAAGAAATTAGTGACGGTTGATTTACCCCGATTCCCCCCGATTCCTTCCCTCGGGCGATTTGTAAAGTAGGGGTAGTTGGGTAGTACAAACAGCACAAACACTCGTTTTAAATAGCGGGTAGTGTTCGCGGTTTACTCTAACTCTGGACACTCCATATTGCCGTGTCAAGCTAAATAAAGCGGGGGGGTTACATGGAAGAGCTTTTTGTTTGACGAAATTACCACTGATTCCATTGTTGCAGCGCCCGAAGAGGGTCGGTCGAGTTGCCAAATTGTGTAAACACATATTTCAATACGAAATAAACATGAAAACCAATCCTCCCATAGTGCGCTTTCACATTTCACACCGAAGTTCACACTCCATAGTAGAAAAAACGCCTTTTTTACACAATTTTGACTCGCCTATGTTTAGCACGATTCATCTTGGCTTCTTCACAGGGGGGGTGGCTACTTTTGTTTGGTCCTTTTATCATTTTTCACTGGATTTTAATCTTTTTTCATTTTTACTATAGGCCCGCCCTGTTATAATGCAAGCGGCATATGTAAAAGACACAATGATAAAATCGAAAGGCCATAATTCATTTAATGCAGGACGATCGTGGCGCCAACCAGTGGTGGCGAAGGGCGAACCTCAGTCTATAATTTTGGTAGTGGCCTTTCCCCCATAATTTTGGGTGTCGTGGTTTTTAAAGCTGAAATACTTTTTGTAGATGATAGATACTTGACTTCTCGCAAAATACCTCTTTCTCTGAAGATCGCATAGTTATTACGTGTTTACATTGAAAAATACCCACAATGCGGTGCGGGAAGCACTAGCGAAAACGTTACAAAACAAGCTAATTGACACCTAAAATGTCAGCTTTACCTCAATAGCTCTGTTCATTGATTCAATAAAATAAGGACCTGTTTGCAGGGGCGGATCCAGGATTTGAAAAAACTTCAAAATTCCGGGGCTGAAACGGTCCAAATGGGCTGATTTGCAAAATTTTTTGCATAATTACCGGGAGGTGGCGGCGCGCCCCTCCGCCCCTCCCTAGATCCTCGCCTGTGTTTGGTCTGGGGTTCGAATTCCACAAAGATGGCCTGATTTTTATGTTTTTTTTGGGGGGGTTATTTCTTTGTGTTCAAATTGTGATTTTTATAAATTTTATTGTTTGGGTGACAATCACAGATTTTTTTTTTTTCGCTTATGACCATCAAAAAAGTCGATACGATCGGCCAAAGTGTACAAAGGAAATTAGCAACAATAAAATGAATAAAATAACAAATGGAATGAAATAAAGAAAAAGATCATACAAATTAAAATAAAAATAACTAAAACGACAAATAATAATAAACGGATGAGAAAATAATAACAAATAATTTAAAAATTAAAACCAAATCAAGTCCGTGTACACTAGTCCGTTAGAATCTGCATTAAAATAAATCGTTTAAAAATAAAAAAGAAATAATAACCGTAATTACCGATATTTATATAGCGCCTTCCCCAAAAGGAAATTATAAATAACAAAATGAATAAATGGAACCAGGAATAATTTTCTTAAAAATGAGTACAAAATAAAAATAAAGAAACTACAAATAATAAAAAATAAAAGCCAAAATGTAAAAAAATACAAATAAATGGGAGGATAACAAAAAATATTTTAAAAAATTAAAAAATCCAAAGCCGTAAAAATACACAAAATCTTAATAATATAAATCTTAAAATTGAAAAAGAAAATAAACTTAAATAATTAACACTAAACCAAAATAACACTGACTAAATAAGTAAAATAAAACAAAGTAGTAAACACCAAGTAACAATTACAAAATTAATAAAAAAACAATTTTGAATATAGAAAAAAATATTAATAAGTAAAAATGCGTTACAATAAAAAATTGAAATAAACAAATAAAGATGACTAAATAGGTAAAAATAAAACTAAATAATAAAATAAGAAATGACCTATATACAATACATAATTAAAAACAAAATAAACACTATGACTAAAATATATATACATTATATTAAAAATCAAATAAACGAAGAATTAATAACATAGGACAAAAACGAAAGGATTTGTTCGCGAATGAAATTCATTTATTGTAAACCCATGTCGTCATATTCCAGCAATTGTCAAGAAACTCCAGCTTCAATTCTGGACATCCATTCACTTCAAACCTTGCATGTATAGATATCAGACCAAACTAGGGGCAACCACCAACAACCACAACAAGCAACCACTTCCAGCCATTTTTTTTCCAAGTGTCATCTGCATCTGGAAATTCACCGCTACCAGCTTCATCTTTACTGGTCAGCCAGTCACTGGAGATTTTCTGTTCCAGAGTCGCCTGAAGCCACTCGGACCTTCTTTTTACTTGCACAACCAGGTCTTTTGTTCCTGCACCTTTTTTGTAATCTTTGTTTTTAGGTTTTTGTTCCGGTGACCAAGCACCTTTTTCAACCGAGTACAAAACAATACTCTACTACAGAGGATGTAATTATTGGAAGGAAGATCGATTAAGATAGATGCATCCCACTCATTCCAGTTTAACAGTCACCCTAAAAAACTTGCAAGTAGCCTGAACATGCCGCCACGGAATTACAATTCATCTTTGACATCACTTCAAACATCTATAAACAATTTTGCTTCAATTAAACATACAAATTTCCCGCCAACCTCAGTTTCTCAACAATGGCTCAGAGGACCGATAAGGTTTCTGAACAGAAGCATCACACGCACCGCCAACATGAACCCCTTGGCAACGCACAATTTAACCAGCCTCCCCCCACCCAGTCCCCAACAAACCAGCAAAACCTGAAACCACTAATAAGCCGAGAACCGCGAAAATGCCTAGTTTCCTATCAATTTACCTAACCAAACCGTCATTTCAGAAGAACAACTAAGTGTCCAACGACCCATATTATAATATAAAAAACTTGCTTAAGTTTTTGTGAACAGATGACGGGTATTTTGTTAATCAATCTGAAATGGTGGGTGACGTGCCATTTGGGTGTAATCCACTTGGTCTAATGGGCATTTTGGCTAACGTCCCAATTGGTCTAATACCATTTTTAGTCTAATAACCATTGAGGGCTACTAACCATTTAGTCTAATAGCCACGTAGTCTTATATTCATCTGTCTAAATCTCATATCGGCTAATCTCCATATCGTCTATAACCGATTTGGTATATGCCAATTGGTGCCCTAATAACCAACTGGTCTAATATTCATTTTGTCGAATAGCCATGTCCTAATCCCTCAATTGGGTCTAATATCCATTTGGTCTAATATCCATCGG
>JAMKCH010016097.1:0-23079 GCA_023653785.1 Ophioderma brevispina
TTTTGGCCCCAACGCTCTTTGGGATATCTTTTCAGTACTTCTGAAGCAAGCATTCGGTACAGCCACAGAAGGCATATACATGCCCCACACAGGTCTGATGGTGGCTCTTCAACCTGACGCCTTAGAGCTAAGCCGAAGTATAGAGCTAATGGTAAAACTAAAACAATATCTATATAAGTTGAGAATGTAGGTCCTAATTAATTACGTATAATCTTGTAGTGATTATAAATTTTTTTGGACAATTAAAGGGGGCACCATCGAGCCTTATCCCACAAACACCTTTCACACGAAAACATTGTTTAAAAATTCAAAACAAAGTTGCTTAACGGGTTGACTGAACATTTGTTGTCTTTCACCCTTTGAAACAACTGTTTAAACTTTTAAACTGTTTAAACTTCAAAACAACGCGTTTGGCAGTGTGCATCGAACCTTTCATTAAACATTGTTATTTTTTCCTATCTCATCTCTCAAAATAATGTGACTCTTCAATTTTGATGCCACAAAGTAAAAATATAGTTGTTTACGGTACTGGAAAAGATTTTGTACAGTATCTATGGGCTATGTAACACACACACAATTACCAATCACATAAAATGGTATGTTGGATTCAATTTGGAATTAAAATTGTTGCGATGGCCCTTCCTACGAATAGAGAAATTACATCTGTAATCCAGGATTCTGACTCTTCAGCTTAAAAAATGATTCAGTGGGTTTTTTTCAGGCCTAATTTGGTTATTTTGTGGATTTCAACACTATTTTTTTTTTCGATTTAAATTTGTTTTTTTTTAAAGCAGGGATGCCAGTTTTCCTTAGATGGAAGGAATTCCTTCCCTTGTTAGTCAAAATTTCTGTACTTTTATCTATTTTCCCCAGGGGGCCCGTTTTTGGATCATTTAGCCTAATCGCGCACTTTTTCTTTCCCACAGAAATAGTGCACTAGCCTCCCTGCAAAGGTTCATTCTTATGCCTGTAATCGGATGGGGTACCCGAATACTAATGAATACTATACCCCAATGATACATCTTCCCCACGATTGGCCTACCCTTTGATTGAAGTTGAAAAAGACTTTGTACATGGACAACTTGCTTTTTTAGGCTTTCTCGGAATAGCAATGTGATATTTATCTTCATTTAAAAAACTATTGGCGGCCATTTGTTTTGATCTTGGCATTGTTCTTACCTAATACTCAAGTTAAATGTATTCGCTTTGTTATATATGTCATACAGTGTCAAATAGTTCCCAAATTGGTTGGTAGTTTAATTTAAATTGTCTTCTTTAATAAATAACCGTCCAAAAATTGTCCGAAATGACGGAAAAATGTCGATTTTGGCGGACATTTTGATTTTTAAGGATAAATTGGAAACAATGGAATCTCTGGTGAATAACATAATTAAGAAGATGGTAATTTGCCTGTTAAGGGCTATAAAATCTTTAAAATGTGGTATATGGGAATGTTATTGGCCAGTTTGGTGATGAAATGGTCATTTTGGACGGCCATTGAATTTTGCCACAGAACAACCCAGCGCGTCATATGATGGACAAAAATAACCAATATTTAGATTCTACACACAATTTGGCCATAAAAAAAACTAACTTGAAAAAAAATTGGTACTGCCTCACCCCTATCCACTGTATGCAAATATCATTTCCTTTCTTGTTTTGTTTAAGGAATGATTATATTCGATAATAGCAATTTTACTGCGTAGTATAGTAAATTTCTCGCATCAACATAGGTTTCCAATGGCAAATTTGATCGCCTTGTTGTCGATGTGTCGGAATTGATTTTCAAGCTTATGTAGGAAGCCTAGATGTTTTTATCCATGGAAGGTTGAGGAAGGAGGGAGATTTATACCTCCGCCTTGGACCATCGACCATTGTCGCAGTTGACGAAGATCTGACTTTCGAGGGTCAATGGTATGATCGGTTCTTATGTGTAGTTGGAACGTCGCACAGTTCTTTAAAGCTATTGGGAAATGATTTCGTCAGATGATGTTAAATTTTAGCGAGTAATATTGGACCTTTTTCAAAAATGGAATTAAAACATACTGCTTTCAGCACTGATGAGTAGTTGTTTCGCCTACTAATGGTGCCTTTAAAAGCTATAATTTTGTGGTTTTGATAGCAAAGGCAAAAAATTGAGATATTTTCTTGGCAGGTGCGACTCCGGCATGCTTCACAAAGCCGCCAAAGGTGCAAAATTCGACCACATATTGATGTCCTTTGGCATTTGGATTTTTGTTCGGTAGATTTGCATTGATTTTTGTGTCGTCTGCAGAATTGCCGAAGGCACATAGGGATTACTATGCCGTCGTATGTCTAGGTGTGTGTGCGTGTGGTGTGGTAAAAATGTTAACCCTTAATAATGCATGCCGTATGAGTTTTGTAAGGGCTAAGATGATGTAACTTGGTGGAAAGGCGGGGGGGGGTGGGGTGGGGTGACATGTTGGTGCCCTCATGTGACCTTTGTGAACTCAGGTGACCTTGGTGACATCATTGACCTTGGTGACTCATGTGACCTGTTAACCCTAATATATTGCATGCCACGTAGGAGTTCTGTAAGGGCTAAGATGATGTACCTTGGTGGAAAGGAAGGGGCGGGGTGAGGGTGACAGGTTGGGCCTCAGTGACCTTTGTGGAACCTCATGTGACCTTTGGTCATCATTCAAAACTGAGAGGCAGATGGACGTTCCCCCCCGCCCCCCCCCCCCCCCCCCCCCCCCCCCCCCCCCCCCCCTCCCCCTCCCCCCCCCCCCCCCCCCCCCCCCCCCCCCCCCCCCCCCCCCCCTGGGACCATGATGTATTTTTTATTTTTATGGCAGGTTTACATTTTTATCACATTATGTCTATTTTGGACCCTTGAAAATGATTATTAGCCTAGCAATGTCTCAATTTTTGGCCGATTTTATAGGAAAGGTGTCACAATTGGGTGTGGCAATTTGTGACCCACTGAAATACATGGCCCTGATGAATTCTACGGAATAAAGTGCACTTATTCCGTAAAGTTGCTGAATTCACAGGGTCATGTGTGTCAAGTGGGTTCCACAAAATGGCCACACCCTCAAAATTAGTAGTGCTTCAAAAGATGTACCTTAAGATTTGAAAACATCACCTGTTTCATCCTCTATACCTACCACACTAAAATAGCCTTGGTGTGTTTATGATGAATTTGGTTGTAGTGGTTTTGATATTAAAGATTCATCTTCAAATGGGAATTTACCGTGATGATTTTAGTCTGTTTCCTTTCTAAGGAGTTAAAAAATTACAATTTATGAGACCAACACTATCTGTATCATGATTGTATTACATCTGTGATAAAAAAGGTAAAGGTAGTTCCATACTCAATGAGCGGTGGGGGCATGCCGGTAGAGTGGCATTGCAAACAAGCCTCAGCAATTATGGAGAGGTGGCCCGTTCCTTCTCGCTGCTCTACCTTGCCAGGCTAACAGACAGCACCCATTACAGGGTGAACTGGAGGCGCCCCTGCCGGGGATCGAATTCGCGGCCTTTGGATAAGGCGGCGAGCGCTCTACCACTACGCTTTCCGCTACTCTGTGATACAAAATACAGGATTTACCACTGGACCAGTATTTCCTTTGGATATAAAATAATGAAAGTGCAGAAATAAAGATTAATGAATAATAATAGTCCCTCGTCAAAAATTCAAGGCACGAAACGGGAACCAAGAATCAAACTTGTCATTAGCTTAATTAGTACTTTGAGTACAAAATTCGGGGATCTGCCAAATCTCATCATCATCAGAGATTAGGATTGCGTCTTTTACCTGAGGATACAAAGCGCCCGGCCATCATGATACGCGCCATCAGGAATTCATCAGAATCAAGTCGCTTCATTAGGTTGCTGCAGGCCAACTAGACGCACTACCCTACACAGATCGAAATCTGTGTGTTAGGGGATATACCCACTAAACAGAGGAAGGCATATGAAAACCCCACGTATACATTCCCATAGCAGTGTGGACACCAAATGTAATTTGTTTACACCATCCGTCTTCCCTTAAATGCAATAAATATGAGCCCGATTTACCTAGAATCACATCGACATGATACCACACAATCCAAATCTTTAGAACATTTTTTCAATGCAATATCAAGAAAATCAAGAGGAAATTGGAAATGGCACACAGATTTTCAGAAGTTTCGTGTTATTGTTGACATGAGAACAAAGAGATGTCAAGGAGAGTTTCTCACCACAATCAATTATTGCCATTTTGCGGATAGCTATTTGAATGGGATCTCCAATCATGTTGTTTATGGTTGGCGTGCAAGAGTTGCACCAACAATTGAACTATTAATGTGTCCGACTTACAGGTCTTTATATTCAAGTAGTGCTACTCCTGTCAAATGAACTAAAATGATGTCAACAAACCATGCTGCTGTGCAATCCTATGTCTGTCATTGTGTGTATGAGGTTGTACTGAGGCAAAGTGAAGACACACATTTGTCTGGGTGTTACGCACTACCTATCAGCACTAGATTGTGAATCCCCTAACAGCTCCCATTTCACTCTTGGGTGGTTGTGAGGAGAAGTCAGAGAGAAACGTGAGTTTAAAGTGCCTTGCCAAAGGGCACACACATTGGCCGCAGTGGGACTCGAACCCGACCTTCAGATCACGAGCCGGTAGCCGTATCCAACTGGACCACATGTGCCCTCAAATATATAATTGATAGTACACAGCCAGTGCGACAGCACAACCCTATATACTTCATTATCTTCCTCGAGTCAGTAAGCGCACGTTCAGACGGATGTTTTGAGGTGCATTTTAGCACCCCCCTTTATACGGCGTGCATGGATGATGCCGTATTGAATTAAGCCAGCGTTTCTTGCTGAGACCACTGCATAAACCCTGACGTCACGATAGCGGAAGGTAAAGGCACTATAGTGCCATACTCAATTGTGAAAGCAAAGGGTAGATTGTATATTTTGTTTATTTCACGGTCAATGATTTGTATTATAAGGAGATTAGCAATCACCTTGCGTGGGCAATTGTTTTCTGAGTTGTATTGTGAATTCAGTAAATCCCCTTGCTACAGACAACCTATTAAAAGAGTGTAACAAAAAATGTCATCCGGATATAAAAAGATGGCGTCTGATTTGCTCGTATATTGTTAGGGTTGCATTTGTGAAATAAGTTGTGCCCCTTGTGTGACCATAAAATTCTGGTCTGTGGTCTCCATAGGATTCATGTGTTATATTATTTGATAGCTAATATTAATAACGATAGCCTGAGTGGCGAAGAATTTTGTATTGTGCACCACCACCCCTGTGAATTTTTGGCAAGCCTCAAGGCTCAATGCGGGTTGGTACATTTTGTGGACCCACTTTTTTTCTGCTCCCAGTTGAATCAGCAAGCCTTGACGGAATAAAGTACAGTCAGTATTCCATGCACTTTATCCGTCAAGGCTGCTGAATTCAAACGGGAACAGGCACAGCGAAGTGGGTGTGGGTGCAGAGTAATATACCAACCTGCTTTTTTTCCCAATGCCATATGGAATTAAACTGCATGTAAATTTGAAGATTGTGGTGGTGCTAGTTGGTTACCACATCCAGGGTTTAGACTCCGGGTTCTACAAACAGATGTGGGCGAGAGTAGTATACTACCAACAAAAATAACGAGTGACAGGAGGGCAACTGCACAGATCGAATCTGTTAGTGGGATATAAATCCATAACACAGAAGGTTGTATTGAAACCACTGTATACATCTCTCATAGCAGTGTGGGACACCAAATGGCAATGTTTACTGCCTCAGTCTTCCTAAATACAATACATATGGGACCCAACTTAACTAGCATCACATAGAATCACCATATCCAAATTAACATCTTAGAACCATTTTTGAATGATAATATCATGAAAATCAAGGAGAAATTAGAAATGTGCCATTACAGTTTCGAGTTCCTGTGGTATTATTGACATGAGAACAAAGCGAATATGTCAAGGGCATTTCTCACCATTGGGATAACTATTGAAGGAGGTCAATCATGTTGTTTATGTTTTGGAGTGCAAGAGTGCACACAAATTGGATACTTATTGCATAAGAGCTCATAAGCACATGGCATGAACAGAGCAAAGCTGTGTTTGTAAACAGAAAAAACATACTGAAATCCAATTCAGTTAGTGTCTTTGTGAGTTGGCGATAGACAATTTGAGGGAGTCACGCTAAGGGTATTACATACACGCACACACACTGTATTGGGGTTGGAATGAGATTACAATCGTGACGTAGACTGAATGTTCGTGACATTTCCGATGTTAGCTCAAACTTTTCCAGGTTACTATTTTCCCTAAACAGCGTCCAAAGCAATGAGGGTGTGGCAAACATAAACAAGGTGAGGTAGCTGACACAGGGAATTAAAAAATTTGCCGGATTTCTGCGTTGGCGGAAGCGATGTTCATAAACGAGGTGAGGTGGGTGAAAATGTGGTAAGAAGCTGTTGTTAATCCCTGTGATATCAGTAAGTTGGAATATTTTTTTGTAGACTTTTAAACAAACCTCGGATTCACCAGTTATATTGTTTGTTTGATTATATACGGCCCCATCTCCTGTTGCGGGACCCGAGGGGCTACACCTGAGATGTGGTACCAAATCTAGTATGACCGTGTCAGGAAAATAGGCAACGTTTAGAGATTTCCTAGTTTTTGAAATTTTGTTAGTGCCAAAGTTTTAGCTTTTATTTGATTTTCGCTGGTTTTTTTGGACATTTTATCCTTTTTCCCTCCCCCTTTTCCTCATTTTTTTTGTCCATGGCCTCGCACACCCTGCAACATTAAGGTTAACATTTCCCTATCATTTTCCTTGAGGAGCTAATAATGTAGGAAGCACAACCCGCCTTTCTATATAGTACTTGGATGCTCCTAACACTGGAGGTGTACAATCGTCCATATCCACAGTTAACAGTTTACAGATTTTTTCCTCATATAAAATGTAAAATGGTGACAATTTTCCCTTTTTCTTTTCGAATTCCCAAATAAAATGTAGAAATAGTTTCAAGGGCCACAATGGGCGACTCCAGATAAGTCTGACAAATTGCGTGAACTGCTCAAGGATTTGGGGAACCCACGTGCGCGGTGTGAAAAAGTGCCAGGGCTGCGGCACTACAATGGCATCCGTGGACTTAGCTGTAAGGAATAAAGCTTGTAACAGGGTTCTGCGAGGAGCCGCGCCGCAAAAAGGGGCACAGCGCAGATGCCGTCAAGATCATAACTGGATCCACCGTGCAAGTTTTCTCCGTCCGATTACGGGACAGAGGCCCGGATTACAGAGGATTCGTGGAGCTACCACTGAATCCCGAAGTGGATTTACAAGGACAAGCAGTGGACGCTTCAATCCTTGGCCAAGCGGGGCGCTGTTATGTGGAAATGTGTAATAAACCAGTCAGCGCATCCTTGACACCACTGCCAAATGCAGGCACAGAGGTATTGTGTAATCACATCAAACTAACACTAGAGTGCGACACCGAGGCGACCCCGTTGACTTTGAAAAATTCCGTACTTAACGCACTGCCCGTGTCAAATGAAATCAAACAGGCTATATGGCTATTAGCCACAGAGACGACAGGACCGCTAGTGCAAAGAGTATCCAAGAACGTCATGGTTGTCAAATGCAAAGTGCAACCCAAGCATCCCCTGGGATTCTTACATTTCTCCTTCACGGAGACCCCACGCAAGGGGTCATTTGTGGAACACAAGTTTCAGTGTGCATGTAAGCAGTTTAGGAATTACAGGGTTACGGCACCTGGGGATGAACTCAAGAGGAGGTGCGTGCATTTCTACGCCTGCATCTGTGCGTTTGCGAGTGACGAAACGCTGGCTAAGGAGTTTGAGTTCTATATACAGCTTGATTCAGGTGAGCATAAGACAAAAAAAAAGTTTGCCAATCTTCCACTGATTTACACTGTTTTTTAAGTGATTTTAGTGTAATGTCTTTCAAAGAACACCACTACTACTAGCCCAGATAATGTATTGTCATGTGAATGTAAGGAGGTCGTAAGTGCAGCAGCTGCCATTTGTCAGAAATACTTTTATGCCATATCTTTGGTCAGTGGCTCTTGAAATGGTTCTTCAGGCGACAAGAACTATTGTAAGAGCCACTAACTGAAGGAAAGACGGTTAAGTCATCCTAATAGTAAACATGACCGCACACAGATGTTATCACATGGCAGCTATTACACTTGCAACCTTCTTTAATTGCATTCACATGATTGTACGATATGATCGTATCCACTGCTCATGGTTGTATGTTTGTACATATGCATTGTTCTGAATTTGGTTACTGTCTTGAGTCTTGAGTTGGATACTGGCCAACTCTCCACACACCATTTACGTGTCATCTTGGCACACAGCGCCGGCCATTGTTGAATCTTGGCAAACCTTGGCAAATCTTCACTGTGCTAGGGAGTTATCAACCACATCATAATTGGCTAAGCGTGGGAAACTCCACGTACACACAGTGTCAGATAGCGTTGATTCGGATTTTTTGTACATTGCGGTACACTGGGAGATTGCGCAAATCTTATCTATCGTAACGATTTACGCACCACAATATTCCAACTAAATGTCTAGTTAGCTGATAGTTATTAATATCGGTTATTTTGGAAAAGGACGAAAAAAACATGAAAAATAGATCCATACAAGCATTTTTCTTACCTTATCAGCTCTTATCAGCTCGCTCAATTCTCGATTGCTACTGTCAAGTCATGCCACATGCAGGCTTACAAAAAAACTATTGAGCTAGGGGTTCTTTTTTGTCAGGAACCGTTCTAACATCAGATTGACCCACCTGATTCGTTGATTTCGCGAAATCCAGGTAAAGCGGAACCGTTTTTTCATTCCTTGTTCAAGCTAATCGCGAGCCTTTAACACAGGGTTTGGCTGCTAGGGAGTCCCATAAGTAGCGCATGGTCTAAGAATAGCGGCCAATTAGCGAGGCAGATACGGAATAGGTGGGCTGTGTCCCAGCACTACGAGATTGCTAGAGCATAAATGGTGTGTCCAACAAGGGAGTCAACCTTTATTGAAGTGCCACATCCACAAAGACATGTTAGTCTGTCATACCACTATCAAAAAATGCCAGGATTTTGGACTTCACATCACTATAGGGTGATGCCCCAATTTAAGTTTTTGTCTTGATAAAATGGCCTGATCAATTCCCCATCGGTAAGGTTTGCGCGGATATTGCAATCGTTTCGATGCGAGAGGCTAAACATGTGATTTTGTAAGCCTTCATAGAGTTACTGTGTAAAATTAATATGGTCGACCAAAGTGGGTCACATTTTCGCTCATAACTTCCAAACCAAAAAACATCCTGGCTCTAGATTTACATGGCAAATGAGAAAAATAGTAGCTTCTTCTGATACCAAAAGGGTTGGGGGGGGGGGGGGGCGTGGGGGGGGGGGGGGGGGGGGGGGGGGGGTGGGGGGGGGGCTGAACACTTCTGGTAAACCTAGGATTCTGGGGATGAGGCTAATAGCGATCGGACCATGGACCTTTAATCTACTATTCTCTTGGTTTGTTGTCACATGGATGGTCGTTCCAAAAATGCCAAGCCTGTGTTTTGATGATTTTTATTATGTTTTTGGTCAAGGCCTTAAAGACATTAGTGATCAGTTGATTCATCGAAAGATGTCAAAATATTTAAAATTGGCAAGAATAGCTTAAAAGGAAGAAGTAGAATTTCATAAGTTACCTTTTCCCAACTGAAAGAGGAATTGACAGAAAAGGGAAGAAAATGGCAGTGTCAAAGATATGAATCTCCATTCATTTTCTGATATACCAACTCACTGATAGGCCTTTAATTGATAAACATGCTTTGCACTGTGTTTGTTTCAGCGGAGCGAACCAAAACAGTGGTAGAGGCCCAGGTGGTGACGGACGCGGAGAATGCCAGTCAGCAGGAGCAGCAAGATCAGCAACAGCAGCAGCAAGTGCAGCAGCAAGTACAGCAGCAACACTCAAAAGGAAGGAGAAAAGATGATACCATTGGTAAGAAGTTGATGTTATTTATTTGTATTTGACGGTTACTTTGGTAATGCACATTCGTACGGGAGCGGACCACAATTCTCTGTTCAGTGATGGTCAAATCTGTTTAAATTCATCACAATGAGGTAAAAAGTGTATGTCTGATATTTTTTATTTCCTGGCCGATTAAAAAATTATTAACATTCCTATTGCAATGGTGAGTTGGATGTTTTCCCAACTTGAGGGGTCAAATCTGAATTGGATATGTAACAAGTGTAAGGATAGCTGGGCATCCAAAAACAATCTGAAAGAGCGGTGCACATGCCACATGTGGCGAAGGGGGGCCCAAGTGGCGTGTGAGGACACTTTGGAAAATATCTGTTTACAATAAATCTGAAATATCGGTTTAAATAAATAATAATAACAAAAGCAATTCTGCAAGCAGATCGTGTCCACCTTTCATACAATTTTTTTGTTGTGGGACGAGCTATAGATGGCAGGACCCACTTAGCCAATCCGTTGTGCGTGTGTAGTGGGATGGTGTGTGGATGTGTGTGTCACAAAAGTTTAAGTTTTTTTTTAAATTGACCTCAATTGAAAAAAGTTTAACTCCAGTGGAACCAAATTTGTAATAGGTGCAAAATGGGATCCGTCATATGTTGATGAGGTCAAAGGTTCATGTTGAAAGGTCAAGGTCATGTGAGGTCAAGTTGAAAAATGGGTCTAAAAATGATAAAATTCTTCTAAATTGAAAACTTGAAGTTCAATTGGCAACCAAACTTTTGTCATCGGTGGCACCATGCGATCCCTCATTATGTTGATGAGATCAAAGGTCACGTGCCAGGGTCAAAGATAATGGGCGGCCCACCAGCTATATTCTTTAATATAGCGAGCGCGAAAGCGAGAACCGCGAAATTCTAGTTGTCTGAATTGCTCTTGTTTTCAAATTTTTTTGGGGGACATTGGGCCTATATCGACAGAGATAGATGAAAGTAGTTTATATTGCCAAATTGAGTGACATTTATTGTTCAGCCTACAACAAGCACCAACATAAAGGTTGAAAAGTTTGGAGTATAATTTAAATTGGAAATCGTGTACTTTTATTTCATGAAAATTGAGGGATAAACAAAGCTCTCCAAAGGGCTTAAGTGCCGAATCCTGGAGTTTCCTGGGCTTCCCCCTGGAACCCCGCCGGGCTTCACAAAGATTTTGCTACAATTTTTAATGGAAACATTTTCAGTATTTTGAGCAAATCTGTTGTAATTGTATGCTGTATTTTGACCCCAACAGCCCAGGCCAGCAGTGCGCTCCTCACTCTTCAAGACAGCGCAGCAACCACGACTGTGTCCACCATCATCACATCGCCCTCAAAGAGAGTCAACAATGGCCGCAAGCCCGGTGGCCCAAGAGATCGACAACGACACTCCTAACAAGAAACACATGACTATGATCCTATGGAGGAGGCTTGGTGCCGGCCATTACATTCAATGATTGGTTGGGGAGCGTTACGGAGAGGATAAACCAGACGATCGCATGATCAGTTTGGATTGGTAAGAAAGGAGTTAATGAATCAAAAGACAGGGATTTCTTTCCTTTTCCCCTTTATAACCTGGGGTTACAAACAAATGGTAAAATGATGGCAGTAAAAAACCCCATGAAAAAGGGGAGAAAGAAGATCGAGAAAAACTTGTAAAAAGTTTGACTGAAAGTCGGCAGTGGCCACTAGGGTTTTTGTTCAGAGGGTGTTTGAACCAATCCCAAATGCAATGCAATGTAATGTGTCTAAAATACTCTGGCCAGCTCAAAGTACCTAAGTAGCGACGGTGGGCGTCATACATTGTAACGACTTTCAGTGCACGCATGGCGAAGCACAAGCACACTGCACCTGAAAGGCCCGGCCACGGGGTATACGGCGTGTTGTCATTCAGACAGACAAAGTATAAACCCATGTCGATTATAAAAGGTTAAAGTTTAAAACACAGCAGCCATTTAAAGGATAGTAATATTTGCCAAACGGTTTAACGGAAGCTTACTTCATTCCAAAAAGTTCACAAAATCCATGAAGAAAGCCACATTTGCCATCACTAAATGCAAAAATGAGTACAAAAATTTCTTTATCATACCTCTGTCAAATTTTTGATGCCCTCCCCCGTTAAACAGGTCTAACATACTAGACATCCGCCCCCCTTAGACACTTATAGATGAGTCTGACTGCATATAAAGCAAGCTACCAGGCGATTCCGATGGGCTAACTTGTCTTTTGATGCGACTGACACACACAAACACCCCACCAAAAAAACAAAACCCACACCCAACACAACAAAAAAAAAAAAAAAAAAAAAAAAAACAAACAAAAAAACAAAAAAAAAAAAAAAAAAAAAAAAAAACAAAAAAAAAAAAAAAAAAAAAAAAAAAAAAAAAAAAAACCCCCCCCCCCCCAAAAAAAAAAAAAAAAAAAAAAAAAAAAAAAAAAAAAAAAAAAAATAAACGCCGGTGTTTCATGGTTAATTTCTGCACATGCATAACTGATGCTTGAGTGAATTCTATTTTTGATGCCCGGGAGCGTCGGTGATCACCGGCAAAAACAGCGCCGAACATTCTGAAGTACAAATACCTTTTCAAATGAAATATTATCTTACGAAATGTAGACGAATGTCAAAGGAACAAAAACACCATTGGGGTTGCATGACGAAATTACACGGTAAAAGAGTGGATTTTTGATTCTTACATTGCACTATTTGCCGCAGCCAGGCGATTCACCGCCATATTAAAATAGACAGATTTGAAAAAAATAAAATATATGCAGAGGGTGCAGGCCAAGAAATAGTAATTAAAAAATCAAGATAGCCTAAGTAATTGCCCTCAAATTAGAAATCACGTGCCTACGTATTTTGGTAGTATGCGTACAGTATAATACTATAACAAAACCTATCCTATTTCACCACACCCAAGCTGGCCGAGCTAGCTGGTTTCCAACAGGCTTGGCTTATAATTATACTAGAGAAAACAGTGATGAGAATCTTGTACGTAATTTAGTTGAGGTTGCACCGAAGAGCATACACGTTTGAAGGCGATATTAGCATATTGTAACAATGGGGGTCAAATTATGATTTGACAAGTCTATATAAAAGACACTCACATTTCAAAATGCATGCAAGGGTGAGAAGTAGACTTCGAACTATTCATTTTGTCCCATTATTCTTTGGTTTTAAATTAGTTGCATGTTGAAAATGGCATAAAATTCTGGAACCATATGTCCTTCAGAGTTATTTGATCAAGGGAGGGCTGTTATTTTGGGTTGGCAAAGGAGGTCACGGATCAGAAACGAGACCCTCTGCCAGAACTCCCAGACCCAGGCCCAAAGTTCATTATTTGCGGTTGGTATGAGAATACAAACACGTCACTGAAGTCACATGTATGATCACAAAATAGTCGTGACAGTCAGACCACCTGGTTTGGCCGCCTTTTCGTTTGTTAACCATTGGAGTAAATACAAGTCGAATTAAAAATTACAGATTTTTTTTATTTTTTTTATTGTTAGTATAATTTATAAAGGAAGTGGCACTGTGGTTAGGCATAAAAAACTTGTTGTTTGGCCGTAGACCCGACCGACCTAAAAAATCCTATGACTCAAAGTTTATGCAATTTGCAGAAAATAAAAAAAATATTCTGCCGACCGACGCTTATTTATCACATTTTAAAAAAAAAATTTTTTGTCCCAACACAAAGACGAAAAAATAGCAAAACAAGTCAACAAAGCAATACAACAAGTAAGAGTTAAAAGTCTTCGCTATGTCTTTGAAAAAGGCTTTAAATAGAGTAACACACATTTGACATTTATTAAACAAGTCAAAAACATTAAAAAAAAAAAAAAAAAAAAAAATTAAAAAAAAAAAACCTGACTGACCGACCGACCCTGATATTGTTTCTCCGTTACGCCAAACAAACATATTTTTTTTTAGCTTAGGGGGATGAGTATATTCGTGTATAGCGTGTTGTCCCCATTCAGCCACTTGCTTGTCCAAATATTTTTTTCAATAGGGGCGCCGCAAGCTGGCAAACAGTCCCAGGGGATGCGGTCATGATTCTGAATGTAGGTTATGAAGATTTGAGATAGGGATTATTTAGGGGCATGTCCACATGCCAAATATATTAGGCATTTCAAAGTAATTCCATACAAGGGCTATACCATGAAACCAATCATAACAATAATTGGACAAATATGCAGTAAGTGTATTTCTTGTAAACCAATATATGAAATATTATAATTATTTCAAACAGTATTTTCGAAATTATTCAAAACATGCTATTGCACAATGATTGTCACGAGGGTGGTTTTGACGGCGGCAAAAATACCAATTCTGAAATGTTCTCGGAAAAACACAGGTGAATATTGCATCAGACCTCTAAAAAAAAAAAACTCGACCCAGCTTGCAATGAATACTATCCACATAGTAATGTGCTGTATTAGTACCCTAATTCGAAAAGTAATTGACAAGTGATCCCCGTATAAGGTTTTAAGATGTCAACATTCATAAATTATGTGGGGAAAGCATAGATTTTTCACCAAAAAAATGCAACAGAGTGGCTGTTTTCGTTTGTGTTTGCGATGATTAGTAAAGGTATCATGATGGAAAAATTTATTAATCGAAAACTGTGTTTTTTTTTTTTTTTTTTTTTAACAAAATTGACCTTGTGGATTGTCATTCATAAAAACTTCTCTGGGCATGATGAGTCATCAGGCAACTGATGGTTCACCCACGCTAGCTGGCGGTTCAGTGACGTATTAATTAGGCGGCGCACTCATAATGAGCCTAATCCAAAAATTTCTAAAGAACTTGTGTTTGTGGATTGGCAGTGAGGTAAATATCTCGCTAGGCGTCCGTTTAAACGGTAAAAAAATTTCCGTTTAAACGTTTAGGCAATTAAACGGAAATCGACAGCCTTAACAAAAGGATAAAAAGTGATCCAAAAGTTTAAGAACCACAAACATTTCATGATCATGATAAAAATTCCCTAAGTACTAAAGCTTTGTGGGCTAAAATGGGCATAAAAGTCAGGGTTCTTCT
This sequence comes from Ophioderma brevispina, assembly GCA_023653785.1. NCBI lineage: Eukaryota > Metazoa > Echinodermata > Ophiuroidea > Amphilepidida > Ophiodermatidae > Ophioderma > Ophioderma brevispina. The sequence goes on from JAMKCH010016097.1 coordinate 15,047, forward strand.
GTGTTAAGAATAGGATTTTTGTGGGATCACATGACCCTATTGAAGTGAAATTTCCACAAACTGGTGAATTGTGTGATTCATTCAATACGCCCTCTGGCTTTTGTTTGGCCAGAAGTATGGAAAGATGTCATTACGTTCATGCAGCTATTTTGCATATGTATTGCATATGCTGACTTTTTAGTGTACGTTCACGATTGCAGCTTCAACTTACCATGATGCACATGTTTAAAGCAGCAATCACTATGAGGTACAATACACTCATCCACCAAGGACACACTTCAGTGGGTTGTACTTGTACATACATGACATGAATTAGCCTTGCGTGATCTAGGTATCATATGCATATATTATACCCAAAAACCAGGGGATGTATTTTCTAAATACATTGGTGAATGAAAGCTACTGAACTGTGCCAAGGGAATTGAGATTTTACTAGCTCAGTCATAGTGAATAGCACTTTTTGAAGGTCACCCCCAATTTTCAAATATTTTGCAATTTTTGCACAGTTGCATTGGTAAACTATACCTGTGAATGGTAAAGCTCAAACTTTTCTGTGTCGCATAAGAAGGAATTTTGTAATTAAAATAATATCGGATCCCGATAATAAATCACCGGCCGCTGGAAACATTCGAATATGAATATCAAAAAATACATCGCGGTCCCCGGACCGCGAGTGTCGTCTGCCGTCGCGGTTTGTGAATAGGGCCAGAGGTCACATGAGGTCATATGAGGTCACCAACATGTCACCCCACCCACTCCTTTCCACCAAGTTACATCATCATAGCCCTTATGGAACTCATACAGCATGCATTATATTAAGGGTTTACATTTTGACCAGACAAAGGTCACCTGAGGTCACCAAGGTCACCAACATGTCACCCCACCCCACCCCCTCCTTTCCACCAAGTTACATCACCGTAGCCCTTACGGATCTCATACGGCATGCAATATATTAAGGGTTAACATTTTGACCACAGAGACACACACAGACACACACACAGATACACAGACATACGCCAGAGTAATCCCTATGTGCCTTCTGCAATTCTTGCAGACGACACAAAAAATGACGCCATGTGCATGTCAATGCTCATCCATTAGCTGTTCCGTTGTTCACGCAATTCAAGTTAGGATTGTTTTTGTGACATTGTGCTATTTCATAATGGACAAACAGAAATTTCAAGGTTTCAGCACTGCCATTGAATTAGGATTGGGGATCCCTATCTAATTCCAAAATCCTTTTTGTCAGGTCAGGTTCCTTTTAGGGCTGCACGATATCCTGGAAACCAGTAACCAGCGAGTTGTCGGCGGGCTAAACCAAAACACCCCATCGATTTTCTAAGGAAATCTGATGAGGAGGGTTAGCTGGGTACACTGGATAGAATGAAAAAGAAAGATATACCTACAAGGGCATCAGCTCGGGAGAGCTTGGTGGCCATCGCAGCAAATGCTGCCTTGTATGGTGGGCCATAGTTGCCCACAAGGCTAGGCCACCGCCGAAAAACTGTGGATTGGCGTAAGGGCGGGCATCCGGTCAATTATTTTGCCCAATAAATCCTCACACAGCTGTATTGCTGAGTGTGCGGTGTATCCGTCCACCCCCATTGATGGCAGACAAAAACCAGATTAAAAAACTTTGGTGAACTAACTAACAACTAACTAACTAACTACTGTCTGACGTATTGAAAACTTCAGCATTACGCGTCACAGATATAGGAAGTTTACTAGACAGGTTGCCAACAACAATGTGCAGAAAAATCTCACAGATTTGCCAATTGGGAGTTGCTATTCAAAAAATGCTCTTCAAAAAAATATGCAGAGTCTATGCATCACTCATAACTCAGGCAGACAAAGAATACCCATATTGCTTAGGTATTTTTAAAGTGTAGAGTCAATTATAGTCCGGTCCTTATCTTTCTCCAATAAATCCTCAAACAGCTGTATTTGCTGAGGGAGGTGTATCCGGCCTCACCCGTTTAGCGGGGACAAAAACGGTTTAAAAACTTTGTTTAACTAAATAAACTTAAAGTGGAGGTATAAATGAGCAGCACCTTTATCACTGGTGATGTTCATATGATGTCTTCATCTGGGAATTTCAAAGGGGAACTACCTGCATACATCGTACTTATCCAATAAGCCCTTTTATATTTTCTACTGCGCATGTCCCAACTTTTTGGTCAAGAGGAATTGTGTACTTCCAATGCATGGCGATGCCTGTACAACTGGAATAGCGTCCCCTATCAGGGTAGAGATTCTGCAAAGCCAGCTGCTGCCACTGTAATAAAGACAACTGTAAGCTTTTGCAGAATTTATAGAAAATGGTCTGGTTACGTTGATATTTCTCAATTTGAGTTTTTCGCTAAACCATTAATAGTTTCCCTCCTCTGGGCAGGGACATCAGTTCGAGTTCATGTCGCCCCAGTAAACGAGTGCGCCGGCTTACAGCGTCAGCTTTTTAAAGATCGCACAAAGACGGCATATCTTGAGCGTGCGTAAAAGCTTCGTCAAGGTTATGAAATCCACTGCACAGAGATAGAGGAGTGGAATATAGTGTCTGCCTCGACCTGGCTCAATGCACTTTCGGATACTCTCCTTAACCAGGAATTAACACCAATTTCCATGACCCCCAGATGCAAATGCATGTCTGAGCTGAGTAAGGCGGTCGATTTCGGTTTAATGGTATAAACATTTAACGGAAGCAAGCAGGGAGATATTTACCTCACTACCAGTCGGCATCAAAAGACCGGCTAGCCCATCGGAATCGCCTGGTAGCTTTGCTTTATATGCAGGTCATACTTCTATTATTAAGTTGCTAACTTAATACAAGTTGTCAGTTTATTATTACAATAAATCAAATATTTTACGTAAAATTTATTGAAAAGTTGACTCACGGAAAAGTTTCAAACACGGCAATGTGTGGTGATGTCGGCATATTGATTTTGGCATCATCACGGATAGGACTGCGTGCAGGATGGCTATGTCAGCAGCCCTACGTGCAAGCCCCTCACATGGAAGTGGCAGTGCATTGCTGGCTCAGCGTGCTTTTGGTTGGTTGAACTTGGTATATGTTGCCCGATATTTCATTTTTAGACGTTTTAACTTGTTATTGCATCAAAAAATGTGTTTATAGTGACAAATGGAATACTATAAAGAATTTTGTACTCATTTTGCGATTTAGTGATGTAAAACGTGCTTTCTTTCAGTTGTGAATTGCGAAACTTTTGTCAGAAAGTAAGCTTCCTGTTTAAACGTTTTGCAATATTACTATGTTTAAACGGCCGGATGGCGTTTAACGATTAGAATCGGACAGCCTTAAACTTGAGAAGGGCATATGTATTTTATCCAGTTATGTTCTTTTCTGCCAACAGGCACTCCAGAGCCCTTGTATTCACGTACCACAAATGTTCTGGACACGCCCAGCAGCGTATCTCAGACGCAGCAAGAAGAAGCGGCCTGCCTCGGCTTGTTTTTTTTTTTTCTGCCAACTCCACCACAGCGTTTATTAGAAAAGACGCCTCCCACTGGGGACATTCTCGAAATATAACCTGGCACCTTACCAATGTTCTGCATGTCAAGCAAATATTTGACCACCTGAGTAAGTATGACACAATGATCTCTATAAATGGCTGGAACCTGGGCTTGTATTGAAAGCACTGATGGCAGTGGTAATCCAAAAGAGCCCAAGCATGGGTGGGTTAAGAGCCGGTGAGGGTCATTATATAACAAAATTTTTCCCATGAAATGTGGATAAGCGACATAACAGACTACAGAAATAAGCCAATTCAGTGAGCTCATTTGTATTTGCGCGATGGGATGCATGGCTCTAAAAGGTGCACCGGGAAGGAGAAAATTCGTTTAAACAGGTGTCTCTGGACTGGGTAGTTTGTGTTCGGTCGACCAAGAGCCCCGCCGTTGCTCCATTATCTTTAATATACACTTCTGTGTGTAGCCAATCCATTGTTAGAGATCAGTGTGGATTGAACATCCGTTGCCAAGGGGGATGTGATTGAAATCTTGTTGGATTGTCACACTTGGTTGGTTTTGACACTGCCTGCCTTCTGGCTTTTGGTGTCCAGTGTTTGAGCCACCTGGAAGAGCTAAGTGGGCAGCAAAAGAATGTGCATATTACAAATATGTTGGATGTCACACTTGATGTTTACTGCGCTGCTGCAGCATACTGGTTTGGTTTGTCCTTTGTGTGGACCACCTGGAACAGCCAGTGGGCAGCAAAAGAATGTGCCAAGTAAACAATCTTGAGGATGTAAAACTGGTTGATTTGACGGGACTGTTTACTGTCTTCTGCTTTGGGGTGTCTTTGTTGAACAACCTGGACCAGCATTGCGGCAGCAAAAGAATGTGCACAATAAATATTGTGGATTGTCACACTTGGTGTTTCCGAGTCCTAGCCTGCCTGTTGCATTTGGGTTGTGTTTTTTGTTTGTGTTGTTGTCTTGTTTGGACCACCTGAAACAGCCATTGGGCAGCAAAAGAATGTGATCTCTTAGGAAAAAAACCACCATTGTAATTTGCAATTCCATAGCTGACAGGTTTTCTAGAGGGCATTCAAAATTCAGGCAGTCTCAGAAAACTGGCATTTTTTTCAGGGTTTTGTATTTACTTACAATCAATTACATATTTAGAAAAGCATTCAAATTCTACTCTTACCTGCATATGCCAAGGTATTTGTGTGTGAACTCCTCAAAGGTAATGTTCATAAATTCTTATACAAATCTGTTTGTGCAGGCCTTTTTAAACTAGTTATTTGAAAGGGAGAAGTGCCAAGTTAGCACAATTATTTGATTAAAAAATTTAAGTTTGAAAGTTTTGAATGGTTCATTGTTTTGAAAAAATTGATCATGAAAAAAAAAATGAAAATTAACGAATGGGTAAGGATTTATCCTTGAAGGGGGGGGGCCGGGTTAGCAAGTGGGTCTTCGCACCACTGTGGGTCCCAGGTTGACCCTCAGTGGGCCTGCAATTTCATGGGCGTTTGGTTTCCAGTCCATTACTCGACAGACAGGTTTTCTCCAGGTTCTCCCGTATCCTCCTGCTTCCTCCTGCTTCTAAGTGATTGAAATAAAGTCTGTGACACTAAAAATGAAAACGATAGTTTTTGATGTGTCCTTAAATACTAATCCTCCTCTCCTCCTATCCTTATAATACTGAGACAAACATCTTCTTTAGCTTAAGCTTCCAGTCAGACATTCTGGTCTGTGAATTGGTTGACGACCTCTATTCATTCTGCCTAGAGGCAGATGCAGAATCAACATGCGTTAAAACAACGGGCATGCTAAGTGTTAATATCTTCTTACAGTAGCCTGATTGGCTCTGACACGAATATAGCTGAATACTTGAGTAATGTAACCAATTCAAAATAGACATTCCTACATTCTTACCGATACAACCCTAGGTTTTCTTACATGTTCTGATTGGCGTAAATACTCATATAACCCGGTAGGTAACCAATAAAAATGGCCGGAGACCTCAGGGGGTTAAACCACTAAATGTGAATTACAACTATGGAATAATTTAATTGTTACCATGTAGAGCCATTGGAAGTGACGAGGAGTTTCATGGAGAATCGTAGTGGTACGTACTCGTGTACAAGCTCCCAGGGTGGGAAGTTGAGAAACATCATAGAGCAATTACAGGAAAGCCCGAGGGGACAGGTTCACATCAGCCTTTGAACTCAAGACATATCTCAAAGTTGGTAAGTATCATTCAGGCTGGAAAAATGGGGGGAAGGTCAGGAACCAGAGTCACGGGAGGTTTTGACCACTGGAGGAATTTGGGTCTGTTAAAATAAGAAGAATCCATAAGAAATGATGTCGGCCAATTCGGAGGAAAATTTCCATCATGGAGAGAATTTTGATTATGTCCGGGAAACGAGTGCATTTTTTCGTCATGCGTATCATTATGATATCATTTGAAACTAAGCCAGTTGAGTAACGTTTTTGTGTCTCTTTCGGCATGCCTTTTTTAAAAAACCATCATATCTATTCTGCCTAATTCTCCCAAGGATGGAAGTTTGTTAGTTACAGAGACATGAGGACATTGCTAGAAAGAAGCGACCCCGGGTTTTAGCCAGATTTGAAAACATACCTGAGGGAATAAGCCAGAATAGGGCCCATCGTTTGGTAATAAGACCAATTAAAAATGATTTAGGAATTTTCACAACAGTAAATCAAAGCAGTTTATATGTTCTAGGCAGGACGATTATGTAAAGGCTGACTCAGAGATTCGGAAATAATGATTTTTGGTATATTAAGAAATAGTCAATAGGAACTAAAGATAGTCACCTAAAATACTCAATTCCAAGTTGAGATGAAACCCCAGAGGTTTCGTTTCATGTTGTAGTTAAGAATATGTGTAGTACTACACAGATGCCATAGGATACTGTGGATAAACCAAAATTCCAGACCCGGAATTATAACAAAGTTGTGATTTATATATGATGGGCTTCGATTTATGAACTTAGTCTATTTCACACAGGGGTTAGTATATGGATCAAGCATTATGTATATACAAAAACACGATGTGTTTGGAAAAATTAGAGGCACCAAATCGGGAAAATCTCTGAGTCAGCCTTAAACGGCAAGTTCAAAACACAGTTTCTGGTTTTCTTTTTTGTTTCGTACATAAAACTTTGAATGTTTCTCGGTTTTAGTGTTCCTACAGGCAATTAGGTGCAAATTGAGAGAAATTTGTATCCTCAAAAAAATCACCTGTCACTTTAAGGTGAAATTCATTGTGGGGTAATGCAAAGAACCTTGAATGAAAATAATAAATGGAATAAATAAATCTCAGTACTAGTGTAAATGATGTTTTTTGGTCCCGCCAAATGAGTTCGGAACGGGGACTATGAATGAGCAGAGTTCCGTCGTCCATGCTAAAAATGTTAACCCATGTTGTTGTACGATGTATCTGGAGTTCCGTAATGGGCGACAATGATGAACTTGGTGGAAAGAAGCTGGCGTTGATGATTCCTCGAATGATTAGATTGTGGGCCGTATTAAAAATATGTAATTAAGGATCTAATTAGTGTCCAAACGATCGCTTATCGGTCGTTTACGTATCGTACAGAATTAATAGCTTTTAAGAATCTTGAATGGCATCAGGTGAAATTTCCTTCATTTTACCGATCTGATTAGTGAAACAGAAATCAATCCTTATTATGACCAAAGCAAGAGTCTGGCTAAGGTGCAACGAAGAGCTTTCCAATATTCAGGCCCCGAAAGAAAAAAATCGAAATACTGATTTTTGCCATGATGTAAAGCTTCCATCAAAAAAATCCCCACCTGAGGATTAAGCTAAGAAATGGTTCTTTGGTAGAATAAATTGTGAAATTTCTAATGTCCGTAGAGGAGCCAATACGGAAATTCAGCCTTTGTTTTATATTGAATCTCAAGCAAATCAAAATCGCCCTTTTCCTGTCTTTTAAGACATTTCTGTGAGCCTTAAATACAAGGTAAGAAGTCTATGGAGTGTCTAATCTATATGAAATACTGTAGTGACACAATATTTGTGTGCCTCAAAATCTCTCGTTGCACCTTTAACGTCATTTTTAGGTTCCACAATCCTTCAAACTAACCACTTTAGGAACTGGCTAGCACTCAACTTTTCCCGACATTTACATTTTTGACCCAAACTGTAGCGCCCCTCCAATATGGTCAAACCAAGTACAAAATTCAATGTTTTCAAACACTTTATTTGACATACATTGGCGCTGTTTACAGCGTGGAAAGTTACATCATAGCCAGTCACTTCCTTTAGGGCATAGTATATTGTCTGGGTGATTGGGTGTTTACCCCAGGTTTATTCACTAGCGGTGATTCCGTCACCAAATTCACTCACATACTTTCTTGTGAGCCAAATAAGACAAAATAAATAATCGGTCACTTCTTTCTTTCCATAGCCAAGCATCCTGTTGTGGGCGGGGCATAGTCAGAGAAGTCATCCACAGGATTCTATGGCCAACACGTGCTTTTTTTTAAAAGTTACAGCGTGACCTGCACAGTGGTATGTTGGAATGT
>JAMKCH010016098.1:0-31572 GCA_023653785.1 Ophioderma brevispina
AAGTAAGTTTAGATTTAGTGTAAGGTGTACTAGATGCAGTTAGATTAGTGTCTCAAAGTCTCAGTGGGCTACTTGCTGGATTATTATAGGTGACTCAATCGGGATGGGGATTTAATTTGTTAGAGGAAGCGATTGGTATAAATCAGAATTGCTACTCTCTTCATGGTTCATTTGATATGGCAAATGAAAACATGAAAAGCTCTCACCGTACCCATTGTGTGTGTTGTTTTCATCATGTTTGGATGTAGTAAACAGAGCGCTGTTTGATTTTAAAGCTGCTTGCTACCATTTGTTGTAAGTTGCTTTTTGTCATTTGATCTAAATAATGTTAATTAAAAATACTAAAAAATAACTGTAAAGCGCTTTGATACTTGGTTATCCTTGTAGAGAGTCTATGATAAATGCTTGCATTATTATCATGTACATAGTGGTAGCACTAAAATGCATCCCCAGAGTTATTAAACCTTGTCTCCCCACCTTCCTCTTGAGAAAACAAAAAAAAAAAATCATTAAAATGCAAATTTTGCAATGATCTTTTTTTATGGATTTAAAAATTTTTAAAAAAAAAAAAAAAGAAAAAAATTTTGGTTTGTCACTACTGCGTGTAATGTGATCATCTCTTTTAAAGAGACATTGAGGAGATTTCCAGAAAGAAGGCCCCCAATTTTTTTTTGAAACCAGGGTTTTTTGCATATTGGAATGCTGTCAATGTATTAGTACACCTGAAGTGGAATAAGCCAAATACGCCGGTTCTTATGTAATAATATGAGTGATTTAGTACTTTCTGTCGTGCACGACAGAAGTCAAAGCAACAGTGGTTCTATGGGGACAATTACAATAGTCAGGCAAGTTAAAAAAGGTTTGCGTTTTCTTTGTACTGTGTGTCCAAAAACCTTCGGAACATTTTTGGTAGGTGGTCTGTCTACAATCGATTCCGTGCAATTTGAGAGAAATTAATATCCTTCAAAAATAATTCTCCTACGTCTGTTCACTTATAGATTTATGCATTTTGATACCTTTTTGGATACAGCATGAAAAAAGAATTTAAAACACCTAATTTTTTCTAAAATGACTACCCAAATGACCCAGAGGGTGTATGTATTGGAGTCAATCCCACAATTCAACAGTTATGGGAAATTTCACCTCCCATAGGTATGTGATCCCACAAAAATCCTATTCTTAACACATTTAAAAAATACTGATTTTTATTTTTTGCTTTTTTTAAGTTTTTTAACTTTTTTAATTTTTTACATGATCATGAAATGTCTTGTGGTTATTGAACTTTTGGAAGACTTTTTATTCCGAAGACTGACAAGGCACATGCTAGGCATAATGTTGGATTGATTCAAAAACACCTCTGCAAATGACCCCATGTAACGCCATATCAGAAGAAACCCATTTGAAAGTTGGGAAAGTGTTAATTGAAATTGTAGATAGAAGCTCATATACATTAAGAAAGGAGCTAGTGGTAAAATCAAGTTTGAAAAAGTCTTTACTGTATAGTGGAAATTTCCGCGTAATAAAGATATTTCGCGATTTGTTAACGTGTGGCCCAAATGCGCGAGAATTTAAGAATTTAATTTCACGGTATTGACATAAGTGCAATACAAATCTATTGGAAAAAGGTCATTTTTGAGATTTTTATTTTAACTCGTTTTGTGTTTTCACTCGGGAAATTCGCGAAAATAAAGACCTCGCGAAAAATTCCACTTATACAGTATTTCGAAATACAGTGCGCACCAACAATTTGCCTTGGAGAGGCGTGTTTACCCAATGCATCATGGGAAAAGAAATCAACATCCTAGGAGCCCTGCGTAAACAAAATAGTTTAACAACGGAGGAACACGGCACGTATGTTAGTTTGTCACTATTTACTGTCATCAAGAGAAGATACCAGTAACTTCCCACAACATTGCTTCCATTGGCAGGGTTTGTACAGGTAGTATGTGAATCGTTAGAGATGAAACACTCTTAAAATGAAGTTTGTGATCAGTCCTGTCATTTAGCTATGTTTCATCACGAACGATTCACATCAGTACCTGTACACAAACCTCCATTGAAAGCCAAATGCATTCTGGGAAGCTACTGAAATCTTCTTCTTATACTAGTCGGTTGTGTGCGAATGAAACATTTGAAAACGGTATGTTACAATAAGTGAACCCTTTGCTTTCTTTCGATCAACCACAATACTCTTTTTAAGTGTTTTCAAAATGATAATCACACACTTGCATTTATCACAAGTGGATGATGGCGATATCGACCCTTGGATTTTGCACTGACAAGGGTAGCCGCTGGCGCCTTTAGTGCATAGTTTAGCAATTTGAACTGGCCCTTTTTAGCAAATACCAATAGTAAAGATTCTTTAGAAAGGCTTTAAACATATAAGTTCTGGAATGATTAGCTTGGTATGTAGTTTTGGCTGTGAAAATTGTTGAGGCACTGTATAGTTTTGTTGCTATAGATGTGTCAAATGTTCAAAGTACAGTGTGATTAAAAAAATTACTTGGGGGGGACACAGAAACACCACATCATGTAATCACATCAAGCTACGCGGAGGTTCAGGGCATTCTTCGACCAATTACGCGGCGCAAAATGAAGTGCGAGGTTACTCCTTGCTCACGCAGTCAACGCTCGCGTTTGTTCGATTCTGTCAACAAATTTATTATTCCGACTGTAGTTATTTGATTTTGGTTCTCCTTTAAAATGTAGAAATTGTTTTGTTTTCAAAATTGTGGCTTATATCTTATTTATAATTTAGAATGGTAGCCTTTTTTGTACCACGGTAGTCTAGAAAACTGAAATCAGTTTGTCAGGTATTTTTTGTTCATACAGCAGATAAGCAAGTGTTGTGAAAGTTGTAAGCTAAAGAACTGTGCTTTGTCTATATAGTCTAGCAGGATTATATGGGTGCCCTGCACCCCCGTAAAACTAAATTCTAACATGATTTTTAGAATCTTTTACGATATCTCCTTTAAAAGAATTTTGATGTTACCAAAATGAAATACTGTCCCACGGGTCCATTTGCGTGCCATCTTAAATTCTAAAAACAGATCAGTCATATTAAGTGGTTCGATTTAGTTGAAAAAAGTATCTCGAATGCTTTCATCTTCATCATACGGAATCAGAAAATGATTATAGTTAAGCATATCTGATGTTTAGTTAAAGAGATATGGGGTGAAATGCGAAAAGGTCATTGAACTTATTGACTTTGTCATTTGTACGGAGGCCAATTTCAAAATGCTTCATCTTGACAAAATTGGTGTCAAACGGTTGGTAACGGGCATGACCAATGGAAATGTTACATTTTCATGATTAAGGAATTCTTCCGTTATGGAATTATTTTTTAGAAGGAAAAGAGAACGAGTAGCTATCAATTCTCATTAAAAAAACATTGAAAAATTTGACAAGAGGGTAACTTTGACCAAATTTACCACCCTAACTAAACATCCTAGACATTGCAAACTTATACTTATCTGGATTGTCATGCTCATACACAAATATTAAAAAAATACATAGAAATAGTATTAAAATGTGCCTTGTTCATTTTTGTATTCCAGGTCATGAGTTTAGGGTTGCTTTTTTTTTTTCAAAATTGTGCACTTCTGGTCATATTAACTTGCCAAAAAAAAAAAAGGCCAAAAAAAAAAATCTGTGGCGTCAATTTGAGCAATGCCAGGATGGATGTTCAAGGTGAACATAAATCACAAATTTTTCACAAAAAAAGTACAAATAAAAAAATATCGACCCTAGATTTATTACCTGTTACTGATTATGGATTTCGAGAAACTGGGAACCAAAGTCAGGAATTTGCGCCGAAAGTTAACACACAGAAAATCGGCATTTTATCCAAATGTTGTCCTGTTTCGCCACAAAAGATAGCCTTATTCAAAAACACAAGCCTTTCATCTCTTATTCTTTACACTGCTTCTGTACCAGGTCAAATTACTACTCTGGGTTCTTATGATCAATATCCAACAATTTATAAGGCTCAAATCGAGAAATTAAAATCACATTCTGTTTGCGAAAGTAACTCACATGGGCAGCCATTTTACAATTGGATATGAGTTACCATGGGTATGCGTCATCGAATCGATGCATCAAGGCATTCCTGATATGCTCATTACTTCCAACGTTTGCTCGTGCGCGCGCTGCATACCACAGATGCGTATTGCAGAATACACAAAATTTCCTGCCCTTCTGCAGTTGAGCCCATGTAATTTTGGGTGGTCAAAAATGCGTAACATACTAAAAGTAAAATGAACAAAATATGAGGGAAAAAATGAATATAGATTCTGTGAAAATATATAGAAAGAAAACATGTTAATGCCATTAAACATGAAAAAAACTAAAAACTGCATGGGTAGACTAAGTTCCTGCCTTAACTTTTTTTTCTTGCCACACCCCCACCCCCAGTTTTCTCCTCTGACCAGAAGAAAAATGACAAATTTGGGGCAAAAATAAGTGATTTGTAGCCATAAATCACAACATTTTGGCAAAAATCAGTGATTTGGGGCCAAAATTGGTTTTAAAACCCAAATTGTGGAGATAGAAATCATGGTGATTGGCTAATTACATCATATAACCCAATAACCAATCAAATTGGCCGATAGTCCCAGGGGTTAATGCAAACTAGTTCTAACAAAAATTTCATCGATCACATCTATTTATAGATTACCAAGGCCGCAGTGGATGCCCAGCAAGAGCAGATAGACGCCCTCAATGACTGGCAGGACAGCGCAGAGAAGAAATTGAAACATATCAAAGAAAGGATGGATGAGTTGGGCCCACAGGTCTGTACTATAGAGCCGCTTGATGTTCCTCTGATTTGTTGAATTCATAGAGTGATTGGCACCTATGTAAATCACTGTAAGACATAGAAACAAAGTTTAAGAAATGAATGAAAAGACATGATGTGACTATTAGTCAGACATGGTATGACATTACATGACTTTTTTTTCTAAATCTTTTTACTACAGATTCGTGAAATGAACAGAACCAATGAATCGTTGCAGGATAACATGAAGGGACTCGTGGATACAGAATCTAAAGACAGGTTTGTAATCATGGTTGTGTGGTAAGCTTAAAAGAACACTGAGACATTATGGATGCATTTCTCTCAATTTTTTTTTTGAAAATGACAAAAACACTTAAACTATCTACAAATGTATCACAAAAAGGATATTTTATACTCACTACATGATTTTTAGCATTTTTTACTCAACACCTGCAAACCTAGCAAATGCATATTTTGTCTCACCAGTCACCACTTTTTGGTCCTACCATTTTGTTGTTGCCCATCGGATTTCTAAGGAAATCTGAAGCGAAGGGTAGTTGGTTACCCTGGTAGAACTAAAAAGATGATGTACCTACAAGGTGTTGGCTCTGGAGAGCTAATGGTGGCCATCCAGCACATGCTGCCTTGCATGGTGGACTGGTTACCCAAAGGCAGCACAGCCAAAAAATTGAGATTGGCATCAGGAGGGCATCCGGTCAATTATCTTTTGCTTCCATAAATCCTTACATGGCAGTATTCTGAGTGTCGAGGTGAATCCGGTCACCCCCGTTTAGCGAGGACAAAACCAGATTTAAAACTTGTTTAAAGACACTATCAGTGATTTAAAAACACCTGAAAAAACAAATAAACAAAAGCTGGAGATCACAGCAAGAAATTACTTCATTATGTGCCTCTCATCAGTCTGATTCTTCAATGATTCAGGATGCATGGTTTCTTCTTAATTATCAGGATCCGAGATGTCCAGATGGTGCGTCAAGACCTTGAACCCAAAATCGGCAGCTGATGTGGAAACTTGGGAACACTGCCAATACCGCCAAACCCACGGCAGTACCAGACATTCCTGTCACTCAGAAGGAAAACTATCTCAGGAGGATGGGTAAGGGAGGCAAGTTGAGATGAGCCACCACGGAATTGAGATACTATATGCGGAATTTCACAAGGGAAGTTTTACAGGTATCGGGATGTAGTCGAGAGGGTGTAATTATGGAGTGTGATTTTTTTTTTTATGAGAGCTTAGTACAATGTTGCATCCCATTCACTATTTGGCTTGGAAACTGACTCTGCAAGCTATAGTCTTCTAACCAAGAACCGTCCACTTTGGTATAGTTGTCTTAAAGATCAACCCCATTTGCAAATGATAACTTGTTAAAATATTGAAAAAACATTAATAAGTGGAAAAAACAAATTTACTTGATGAGGACTTTCACAAGGAGAATTTTACAGGTAGCGGGATGTAGGTAGAGGGGGCGTGGCATATTTTGGTGCTTCGGGGCATGCGTCTCCGGGGGGGGGGGGGGGGGTTCATTCTCAAAACAGGCAAAATCAGCGTTTTTGTTGGGCCGATTTCGGCGTTTAGCTATCGTCCCGACCCTCGGGACCCCCCGCAAAAAGTCTGGTCTAGATACGCCGGTTTACGGTAGAAGGTGTGAGTGAATGCTGCAATACTAGGTTGTTTCTTGTATTACAATTTCAGCAACTTTAATTTTAATAACTTCATAGCCAACCCTTTTATTTCCTAATAAGTTAGATTACAAAAAACTAAAGATTTTCTTGAAGGAGTCTAACTTTAAACCTGGGTTTAAACCACATTAGTCCCTTCATGAAAGGACTTCTTTTTTCATATATCGAAAAATGGTAATGGTTATAAAAAATTCCTCATGACCATTTCCATTAGAGATACCTCATGGTACTACCAGCCTTAGTAGAGATGGCTAATTGTCAGTGAACACCAATTGTTAGCAGCATTGTTTTGTTGGCTTTTCGAAAACCATACTTCCTTCCTGCTTTCATTCGATTTATAATTTCAGTGTCATTGATTTCAGTTTTCCTTCCATCAAAACATACCTTAAATTTCCATTTCATTGCCATGCTAGCACGGAGGAACATGAAGAGGTTTGTATAATCACCCGCTCCCATCACCATTGTTGTTAATTCCTAAATGTAAAATTGCACACCGTACTTTGTTATAAAACAATTGCCATGTTATGTTCACTCCTTACACTTGATTTTTTACACTCTTTGTACTTCGTCAATTGGTTTTTATATGAAGGGCTGATGAAAAGGTTTTGAACATAGGCTACAATTTTGCAAATAATTGTTGGAACACGTTGAACTATTTTTCTGGAAACCGTTCCCCCGTCTCCCTAAGCAATGTTGAATGAGGTGTCCTGTTTGGCTGCATGAAATTGTGTGATATTGGTACAAGATGTATAGAGTAGCTAGTGGAATTGATTCAAATCAGGTATCAACATGTGGAACTGGTCAATTTGAAGTTGATCTGTTCAATCCGAAGCGGGTATGTCCAATTTGAAGCGGAACTGTCCTATATGAAGTGGATCTATCCAATCTGAAGCAGATCTGCCCAATTTGAATCAGATCTGTCCTATATGAAGTGGATCTGTCCTATGTGAAGCGGATCTGTCCTATATGAAACGGATCTGTCCTATATGAAGTGGATCTGTCCAGTGGCGTAGCTAGCATGTTTGGGGCCCGTGAACAAAACACCAACCGGGGCCCCTAGGTTAGCACGGTCCATCATTTTCCTTTTTTACAATAAGCCACCTGGCTATAGGCCATATGAATGAGAAATCGTGCTACCCCGCAATACACAAACACTGAAACACAACTTTAGGTAACAATTGGAATCACTGTAATTTAACAATAAAATGTTTCTAAAATGTTTATGCCCAGAACAAGAGTGTTGTAAAAAGAGACTTCATACCTCTTAATTATTTTTGTAATATATTTTGCGTTCTTAGTCGATATTTGTCTTGTTATCAATCCTAATGCAAATATTAGATTCAAAATTAAAATTGTTCGAGCGGAACCTTGGACCAACAGATATCATTAACGCGTGGATAATTTAAAGAAAAAATGTTACTCAATAATACATCTGAATGAAAATTAATGAACAAGAGCTTACATAATACCTGAGAGCCCTTACATCCAACATCTTGAGAATTTTCAAAATCTATGAAATGTGTTAGATGACTCACGCTCTCTCACTCTTCCTCCATTCTCTTAGGGCCCTTTTCCCATTTCTGCAGAAACTAGTGTTAGACTTCAAAGGACAATGGTCCGATCGGTAATAGCCCCGTTCCAAGGTAATCCCAATTTTGGTATTTGAAGAAAGCTAATATTTTTATCATTTACCCTTTGAAATCTTGGGGCTAAAGGATATTTGGTTTGGATGTTATGAGCGAAAATGTGCCCATTTTGGTCGACCAATATTAATTTTACAAAGAGGTCTTTGGGAATTACAAAATCATATGTTTAGCTCCCACATCAAACCGGATCAAAATATAGGCGCGAAACTTTACAGATGGAGGTTTGGAGTGAAGGTTATTCTATCAAGATTAAAACTTTTAAATCAGATCGTCCCCCTTTAATGAATATCTTTCAGGGCTGAATGTGCCATTGTGTCAAATACGGAAAGAAGTGGTCCAAAATTTAAGAGAAAACATATGTCATCTTGGGCTCATACACGTGTCACTGAAATCCACGCTAAACGAAAGTATGCTTTAGTCTTCAAGGGCCCCTCCAGTGCAGGTCAGAATTTGTCATTGGGTCAAATAGGCCCAGAAGGGATCCAGAATTTCAGAATAACAAACCACCGCGGGACCCATGACGAGGGTCACTTAATCCAATGTCATCATTTGGTATTTGGGGCCCTGGTAAATGGCTCATAGTATTAATAATTGTTAAATGCAGACTGGCCAATGTTGATATTAAGATAGGGCCTCTCTCTTATCGTATATGGCAGGATAGAAGGGCTCCAGGATTAATAAATGCAGCGTTATAGCATTAGGCCTTGTTTTGAAAAGCAAATTGTATAATATTTGTTCTCCCTCTGTCTCTCCCTTCTCTTTTTCATTTTTTTTTCTCGCTTTTCTCTTTCTCCTCCCTCTCTTTTTTCTCCAATCTCTTAGGGGCCCCTAACCTCTCAGGGCCCGTGGACTTTGTCCACTCTGTCCCTATGGTAGCTACGCCCCTGGATCTGTCCTATATGAAGCAGATCTGTCCAATCTGAAGAGATCTGCCCAATTTGAAGCAGATCTATGCTATATGAAGTGGATCTGTCCATTCTGAAGCAGATCTGTCCAAACTGATTTGTGATGGTCAGGTCCAGGATTATTTGCTTTCAACCGATCACCACATAACAGGCTAAGCAGTGAAATATAGCCACAGATTTTCATTCTTAAGGATATCAAGACTGGTCTTTCAGCTAGTAGGGTGATTGTTTCAGTTCTCTGGGATTCAAAATTAAACCATAATGGTAGACAACCTTCAAAAGGGCCATGCAGTACCCGGGCTATACTCTGCACCCCCGTTGAAGCAGGTGCATGAGAAAAATCAAATCTGAACAATGTGGAAAGCTTACCAAAGGAGTATTTTCCATCAGGACAATGTATCAGCTCAAAATTAAGTTGGTTTTTGCCATAGCTACACTGGAGAAGTGTGACTTTGATTCGTCATGGCTTCTTTGCCAAATATGGCACCATATGACTTTCAGCTCTTCTACAACCTGCATAGAGCAATGACTGGCAAGCAGCATGCTGTGGTGATAACATCATTTCTGTTGTTGAAGAGTTTTTTAGACCTAAGGAGGACACTCAACAGATTCAGGCACTGAAGTGTATAGAGTTCAAAATAACACGGAATGAGTTTACCTGGCCTCTAATCCCGGTATGCGTACCTACCCAAATTCTTGATAATGTATAAACTACTTAAAGAGACATGAGGAGATTTCCCGAAAGAAGCGCCCAAATTTTTCTCAAACCCCGGTTTTTTACATATTTGGAATGCTTACCAATGTATTAGATCACACCTGAAGGGAATAAGCCGAATACGCCTTCTTTATGTAATAAGATGATGATTTAGTAGTTTCTGTCGTGCACGACGGAAAGTCAATGCATGGTTTTCTATGGGGAACGATTATGATAGCAGGCAAGTTCGCGGTTTTCTTTTGCACCTGTTTGTCCAATAAATATTCGAAACGTTCTCGGTAGGTGGTCTACAACCGATCCAGTGAAATTTGAGAGAAATTTGTATTCTAAAAAGATCTCCCCCTGTCACTTAAGTTTGTTACAAAACCCAACCCATGATCAATCGATAAGCAGTAGTGTGTACGAGTTATTCCGTTTACTATTGATTTCCGTTGATCTAGGTAGTCTCATTGGGTCGAGTTGCCTTTTCTATTTAGGTATGTACGCATACCGGAATTAGAGGCCAGGTTGACCTCTTCGCCAAATAACTGGTAACTACATAGGGCCAGTCCTGCCTACCTTGGCTCAAAAGTTTTCATCCAACCCGTAACTTGTATTGCACGTATGTATTCAGTTGTCACATATGTATTCTGTTGTTAATGATGCTCATAGCATCTGCTAGCTAGGTGTGAATGTCTGTGTATAGGTGGAGGGTGTGGGTGTAGTAGTAGTAGTAGTGGGTGTGTAGTAGTAGCAGACAACCAAAGTTTTAAATCCAGTTTTTCCCAGGCTAATGGGGGGGGGTGGCCAGATTCACCTCACATTCACAGCAACACTGCTGTGTGAGGATTTATTGGAGCAAAAAGACTACCAGGGTAACCAGCTACCCTCATCGGATTTCGTTAGAAACCTGATGGGGGTGACGGTTTAGCCGCCGACAACCCAGCCCTGGGACAGGTAGTACTGGTTACCAGGATACCAGTAGCAGGCCCTCAAAGGAAACTTGACCTGACCTGTGTGTGTCTGTATTTTTGTCAGAACATATTCACATGTGACACCTTAAAATCTTAAAACATTAAAAATAAAATAAATGTAACCTTTTCCAAACATATTTCATGACAGTAGACAATTGTCTACTCTGCCTTTGTCTGGACAAAGGTAGACAATTGTCTACCATCATGAATTGTTTCTGGAAAAAAGGTTTTAAGAATTTGTTTTTTATTTTAAGGTGCGTAAATTGGGTTTTGTTTGTAAATGCTGATCAGTAATTGAGTGCACAACTGTTTCTAAATTGAAGGTACATGCCATGATTATAAATTACCGTACTGACCCGAGTATAGTCCCATGCTCGATTATAATCCCACCCCCAGTTTTTAAAGATTCTGAAGAACAGTAGTAAATCCTGTTATAATCCCACCCATAAGTTTTTTGCTGGAAAGCAATAGATTACATGCAATTTTTGTTACAATTATTACTGTTTTGGTAGTATCTTCTTGTGATTTTCTTCACAAAATTAATTAGGTTCATGCTGTAGTTCATTTACAGGTCTTTGCTGATCATATACCTCATTTAACACTTGAAAATACCTGGAATAAGTTTAGCTCTGAAAGGCTAAAATGTTGATGCCTGTGTGCTTCACATTAGGGTGAAGATCCCATTATAATCCCACCCCCTAAATTCAAGCTAATTTCAGGTTAAAAACAGGTGGGACTATACTAGGGTCAGATGGTTCTCAATTTCATATGAACACTCATCACTAACAGGGGCATTTCGTGATGCACAGCCTCGTCACCAACTTACCTAAAAAATGTTGAGATTTTTATATCATCTGAACCGTTAGCCTCAGTAATTCACGTGTACCCAATCTTGCATGCAAATTCGGTCGCATCTGCAAGAAATTCGCAATTTGGTATTTTCTGTCCGTAAGGTCAGGTCAGGATTCCTATGAGGGCCTGCTACTGGTATCCTGGTAACCAGTACTACCTGTCCCACGGTCGAGTTGTCGGCGGCAAAACTGTCACCCCCATTGGGTTTCTAACAAAATCCGATGAGGGGTTAGCTGGTTACCCTGGTAGAATGAAAAAGATCTACATTCAAGGGCGTCAGCTATCTGCGAGAGCTAATGGCGGGCCATCCAGCAATATGCTGCCTTGCCAATTGTGGGCAAGGGTTGCCCAAGGCTAGCCACCGCGAAAATAGTGGAGCTGACGTCAGGAAGGGCATCCGAGTCAATTATTCTTTGCTCCAATAAATCCTTCAAACATGCAGTTAGTTTGCTGAGTGGAGGTATATGGTAAACCCTGTTAGCGTGACAAAACCGGGATTTAAAAAACTGTGGTTTTTACCTTAGACAGAAATTGCAGAACAGTATAGCCTAGGGACCGTGAAAAACAAGCAATTGCTATAACACAAAAAAACGCGAAAAGGTCGGGATCAGGTCAAATTTTGGAGATTAAGCTTTTCTTCAGGTAAATAGGATCAGTGAATAAACTAGAAGGTGCTGAAATCACGAAAATGCACTTGTCTGTAAAAATAATTAGAGTAAACAAAGCAGATGTTCATAATGCATTCAAATAAGTCCAAACAAGCCTAGTCTTAGGTCTGGGGTTTTGGAGATGGCTTCCCAAATGACCTACAGATCATCTAAAAACACTGATGCTCATTGTATGGCCTGTCTAAAAAGAAAGGGTACAATCAAAAACAATTTTTTTTTTAAATATTAAATTTCAACATCAATAGGTCGTTTTGAGTATCACATAAAAGAAAAAAAAGATGACCAGGTTGTCCAATACTTTTTGTTTCATCTCATTTGCTTTTTTGTTTCAATTGAGAGGTAACTCCAGTTTACTGTGGAACATAAAAATCAAGTTTGTGCCACTTCACTCAAACCATATCTATATACTTATGCATAAAAGTGACACAAAATCAATTTTGGTGTAACACACTAAATTGATTATATCTATGAATTGACAAAAGCAAGTAAGATGACACAAACACTCTTGGAAAGCCCAGTCTTTGTTCTTTAATGTTCTAATGTTATTCAAAGTAAGAATGTGTTTTCATGTTTAACCATGTTTTTTGTGATTGTACTATTTTTTTAGACAGGCTATATGTGTTATAGCCTAGAGAATTAGGACTCAATCTTCTGCATGCAGTCCAGATATTTTCTTATCTTTTCAATTTCCCCTTCGTTCACAGCTCAAAGAGAAAGTGTCTAAAGTGAGACCGTGTGCAGAAGTCAGAGTACATTTGCGAGGAGAGTGATGCGGAGACTAGAAGTGTAAGTTACACAATGAATTTATAGCAATAACAGCACATTTGAGTGCCATAAGATTGATGCAGGAGACTAGAAGTGTAATTCAAGAAAAGAACATAGCAATAACAGCACATTTGAGTGCCCAAAATTTTCCCAAATTTGAGAATTTGGCATAGTGGTGTTGGCCACTTGCTAGTAAACTATATCTGTGATGGCATGGTCAAAATGCGTATTTGTTATAAAATAGAGCGATTTTGTTAATTAGAATCCGCATCCCCGATTGTAATTAAGGCGAAATGGAAACGCAAAAGTTCGTACGTCCACATGAAAATAGTGCCCACCTCATGAAAATGACCTCTAAACTTGACTTGCCCGAAACGAAAAATGGATGAGCCTTAGACAACGTACATGGCACTATTCTGGCTAATCATATTTGTAGGCCCTTTCAGCAGCCACTGAATTACAGTGGCATAGATAGGGGAGGGCAAAGGGCATGTGACCTGGGCGCCACCTCAAGGGCAGCACTGAATGATGGTTTGGAAAAATGACAACTTGTCACAAAGAAAATAAATGCTGTGTTGTTGATTGTTGTCACAGGCAGTAGAGCCTAGAGTTCAGGTGCTTCAAGAAAACGAGATAACTGAGAGCTCTCTCTCAGCACTCCGAAAGTACTATTTTTAATAAATCACACAAAAAATTTTATTTTAAGCCAGCCGTTAAGTAGCAATTAGTGGACAGTCAGATACAAATGGGTTCTTAGCAACTCTTTTTCATTGCAACTGTCTATGGAATATTCTGTTATGTCTCTTGATGTCTTACAATCGTTATGAAGAATAGAGCAGCTTCTTTAATTGAGGGAAAAAAATCAGGAATACAATTGGGTTAAAAAATTTGAAAAATACAAGGAAAGAATTACAAAGAAACTTTAAATTAAATAGTTTCTTGGTGTAAATTTCTCGACCCCTGAGCACTATCTGCTAGCTATTGAGCATCTAAGCCTCTTTGATTGGTCACTTTGAAGGTAATGCTGTAATGAGCCAAATCAGAGAAGAAACTAGAATGGTGGTAGGGTTTACACACGAGGTATAGAAGCACTATTTTGAGTGGCCTATTTCAAAGGGCTATTTCATTCACCCCCTTACTATGAGCCAATCAGACAGACTATCATATCAAACGTTTAGTGCAAGAAGGGCCCCATCTGCGATAGCTGGCCACATGTTAGATTTGACAGGTTTCATAACACTTAAAGGCACTATCAGTGAATTTGTAAATCAGAAAATTGAAAAAAATCATTAAAAATCAGCATTCAGATTTTTGCATTTTTATAACAAGTATAGAGTATTCATACATACATACCCTCACTTGAAAGTTGTGATAGTCTTGAAACCATCCCACCCTAATAAGAACAACATCAGATATTTTAGTCACAATATATAGTCATTAGTTACTCTCTGTACGAGACACTTACTACACATTGTAATGGAATGGGGATTTGTATCTTTGAAAAAAACTGATTTTTCTCATCCTCTTCAGTCATTTTTTCAGTTGGAAAATAAACCTTATGAGAGTCCTACCGACTTATCCTTCACTTTTAAGCTATTCCTACAAGTTTCAAATATTTTTTATTCTTTGGGTGAATCACTGATAGTGTCTTTAATAAGAGCACAACTAACAAATGGCAGCTATTGCAGATGGGGCCTTCTTGAACTAAACCCTCGATATTTGGTATTTCTCAGGGGATCAATGGTCACATTTACAATGTTTGCCGTGTAGTGTGATGCACTCTAACCCATGCATGTTTTCACTCTAATCTACAAATAACAGCGGCATGAGGAAATACACGACTTACAGGCCGTCTTTGAAGACCTCCATGCCAAGGTGGATCCAAGCGGCGCCAAGGTGGACCCAAGCGGCGCCAAGAAGCAGGAGAAAAACAAACCCAAAGGCAATGAAAGTAGTCCCAAGAAGGATGGTCGAAGTAGTGCCAAAGGAAAGTCTAGTGCTAAGAGTAGTCCAAGTAAAGGCAATGCTAAGGGAACGCCAAAGAAAAGCCCAAAAAATGATGAGAAAGGAGATAACCCCAAGAAAGAGGATAAAGGAGATGATAAGAACTCAAAGAATGATGGGAAGACAGAGAAAAGCCCAGAGAATTCTGGGAAGAGTGAGGGACAAGGTGGGTCTAAGGATGACAACAGTGGCAGGACAGGAAGTGATAAGGATGGGGGTCAAAGGTCACAGGGAGGGGATGGTAGATGACCTTAAGGCTTGTGGTTATAAGGCGACGAAAAAAGAAAACCCTGTTTTACGGGCGACTTTTCGAGTAGGGTCGGTCGGTCAGGCAATTTTTTCTTTAATTTTTTTTCTTTTCTGGAGCTCAAAATTGGCCTAAAATAGCCCCAAAATCTGAAAAATCAAGAGAAAAAATAATTTTTTTTTATAATTTTCTAAAAAACATTTGCCCAAATTGATAAATTTGGGTTACAAACAGGCTGATTTTACATGATTTTTGGAAAAACTAAAAAAAAAAAATCTGCAAAACTGAAAAATCAGGGTCCGTCGGGCCCGTAAAACAGGGTTTTTTATTTTCGTCGCCTAATGGTAAATTGATTTGTATGATACTGGATTAAGAAATTTGCAATCTGAGTGCCAAAGTCACAGCTGTCTGACCCCAAGCAAATCGTTTCTTTAATTCAAAAAGAAAAAAAATATCTAAGCAGTGGCAATGATTTTGGCAGCTGGTGGAAGAGCTATCATCCCTGTTAAAATCAGAAATATCCATGGCATGAATCTTGCTCTATAGGCCTACAAAGGTCATGGCGTGCATGTTATAGCCACCCTCCATTGTCCAATCTTTTTGGAGATTTGTGTAAGCTACATTTAAAAAGAAAATCCTATTTGAGGGCACATGTGGTCCAGTGGATACAACGACCGACTCATGACCCAGAGGTCCTGAGTTCGAGTCCCGCTGAGGCCAATGTGTTGTGCACTTGGGCAAAGCACTTTACCTCACTTGCCTCTCTCCACCCAGGTGTAAAATGGGGAGCTGTTAGGAATATTGTCCATTGAGCGCCGCCAAAAGGTATGAGTATGCCTTGGGCATTTGTAAGGCAGCTGGCATATTCTAGTGGCAACGGAATAAATGTGAAGCGCTTTGATACATCGTGAAAGGCACTATTTAAATGTCGACATTTATTTATTTTTTATTTATTTATTTGCTGGCAATGGAATTTCACAAAAATTTGCACTGGATGAAGCTAGTGGAATACATAACCAGGCGCGGATCCAGGGAGGGGGCGGACGGGGCTCGCGCCTCCCGGTAATTCTGCAAAATCTTGCAAAATCAGCCCATTTTGGACAAGTTACAGCCTTTCAGCCCCCCTGGTAATTTTGACGTTTTTCAAATCCTGGATCCGCCCCTGATAATCCTTTCAAACAGCTGTGGGGTGCCCTGAGCACTGCAGGTTGATCAGTTTTTTAGGAGGGGTTCTCTACACAAATTCAACAACTCACCTTATCTCTTTGTACAGGAGCGTACCGTTGTTGATTTAATTGTTATCAACCCACCGTTGATATTCAAATTAGTGTGTCACGCATGGTGCAATGTTAACAGAAGTGCATTTATGCGGTATGCTTAAATCGACGCAGACGCACTGTTCGTCACGTTTGCGACTTTGAGTATGCGCAAGGGCACCAGGTGCTAAGGTGCTAACTGCAAAGGCAACAAACAGCCCAAAATTATTGGTTTGCTTTAAATTTTGCCAAAATATATTACGAGGAAAGATTTCTGTCGAAATGGGAACATTTTAGTATTAGAGTGAGAATAATTATATATTCCTCTGCACGATAATAAAAAAAAATTCATAAGAATTTTTGTTGTCGAAAGGGATTTGAACATGTTACCAAGTGGTTCATCCCAAATCAACAACTCTGCATACGATACGTTTGCACGTTTGCATATTTTTATCCCTAATTAAGTGACCATGTCTCATTTTCAGCCAAATGGTCTCATCTTTAACCTTTTAGTGTGTGAATCCCTACATGCCAATTTTGGTATAGAGATGGATCACTTCTTCAAAATTGTATGAAAAATTACTTCATTCCTATTTGGATTCAAATTTACTGAAAGGTTGAGAAATTAAAAATTGAAAAAAAATTGTTAAATTTGTGTAACATCTCTCCATCCAAGATATAGTTATGAGTACCATTTTGAAAAAGATATGGTTCTACCTGGGATTTTAGATAAATTGGTATGTCACTCAATCAGGTCTGCTTGTTGGTCATATGTGGAGCCGTTGTTGAAGGTAGCAATTTTTTTAATTTAAGATTTATAATACGTGGTCTAAGCATTTACAATAATATGCTTTACACATTTTACACTAAGAGAAAGCCTAAATATTCCACCCGGGAATAAACAACCTCGGGAATTGACTTTGACTCAGCAAAGTGGCGACACTCCTGGGTGCTGCCATTGGAAAGCATTATATTTTTTCAAATCAGAAATTTGAAGAAATGAGTACACATCTTTCAGATTTTATGGTCTTTATGTAACTAATGAAAATCACTTTGTCCCACGCAGAGAATGATTGAAATGTCCGAGCTCAAGACAGTGATAGTGACGTCATTATCTTAGCACCAGGAGTTACCGGGATGCCCACTGCATGCTGGGGGTTGTCATGTCTCCTGTGTTGTTAAAGCTCTGCAGTATTCACAACCGCATAAGCTGCAAATAGAGCATGATGAACGAATGTGAAAATTGCTTACGGGAATCAGCAAACTGTCACAGTCAAGAGGCCTGATTACCACTGTGTCCTATTTAATGAAATTAGTGCCTATTGTAAGTGTCTTTTTAGTGGCATTTATGTATCAAAATTGTCCGTGCGCATTTGTACAGAGTTGTCCGAAAAAGTTTACACTCTTTTGTCTGCAAATTTCTCGAAATTGGGTAGACATATTTAACAATATCATGTTAGAACCTGGTGAAAACTTCATTGAAAACAGAGCTCAAATAACAAAATGGCAGCCGTGCAGAGAAAAATGGTCAAAAACCACTTTGTCTTTGTCTATGGGCCAATCATGGTTAACAATAATGCCATTGCGTAGACCTACTCTCGTAACAAACTACTGACCATCCTTCAAGTTTGTGTGAAGTGTTTACCCTTTGAGAATGAATGAGAGACTATCTCAACCATGAAACAACCAAAGAGACACTTGAATCACTTGAATACACTTTGAAATCTCCATTTACATAATAATTAAGTTGGGTTTCAATTGCAGGGAATTTTAAATTGAAGGGACTTGCATGCTTTTCTTGTCCGATCAAGACTGTGGTTGTACATTTTTAAATGTTTGAGATAAGATCATAAAAGAAATATTATATGCCGTTTAATTTTTAAATTTATAAGAGAAGTTGAAATAATTTGAGATGCCTTAATTCTTACCTTTTTGGTTATTAATTAATAGCAAGTCCCATGACAGGGTGCATTGTTCAAGGTTTGATATAATTCATGACCTCCAACACAGTGCCATAGACTTATGTGTGTGAAAAGATAGTGGCCATTTTTTCATTTCAGCTTTGTTTTTCAATGCTGTGTTCTCCAGGTTCCAACAAAATACTGTAGTTAATGAATATGTCTCAAACAGTTTTGATATGTCTAC
Source organism: Ophioderma brevispina (assembly GCA_023653785.1). Taxonomy (NCBI): domain Eukaryota; kingdom Metazoa; phylum Echinodermata; class Ophiuroidea; order Amphilepidida; family Ophiodermatidae; genus Ophioderma; species Ophioderma brevispina. Next base: position 18,632 of record JAMKCH010016098.1, read on the forward strand.
TCACTTTTGAGAAATTTGCAGAAGAAAAAGTGAGAACTTTTTGGACCACTCTGTACACAGTTTCACCCACCTGCAGCTGGTCCAGCTTCCCAGACACTCACAGGCACGTCCCCACCCAAACCAAACCTGGGACCATCCCTGGAGCTTTTTTTACTATATTATCAATAGTTTATCAATATTATGTGTTGAAGAAAATACAAGGATCATACAGGGTGTCTCAGAAAGAATTACACCCTATCTATGGGCGACCATAACTTAAAAAGTAACTATCACATTTGAGAAATTTAAAAAGAATCTTAAACCACGATTACTTTTGAACATTTTAATGTAATCATCACTCGATTCGGTTCGGTAGTTTTGAAGAAATAAGCGATTATGTAACACATGTCAATGGACACTTCCTTCCAAGTTTGATCATAATATGCAGATTTGATGTTAACTACCGCTGATTACTCATGTTAATGTAAAATGTTCAAGCTGTCTTCATTCCCCAGAACTGGCCTTGTTTAATATTTTGTGAGTTCAGTGCCATTTTGTTCGTTTTATTATAGTAATAAACAATTACCGTGACAATTATAACAAAAATCCAACAAGAAAAAACAAAACGTGGTAAATAACAAGAACGATCATTTTTATTAGAAAACAACACCAATAAAATATGTAGAAAATGTGAAATATGTTAGTTGAACTAGGGGTGGCACTGCATAGAATGAATTGAGAAGTTTAACCAATACTTTAACAATTGGATAAACTGAACAATAAGATTATTCACAATAGTTTTTATTCAAATTAGACATCTTATTCCAATAAGATGGTGGATTCTACATTTAAATAATAAAGGCATGATTTGAGTGCAAATTCAAAATTCCCACGTTTTAAAGAAGTACTGGCACGAGACAAGATGATTGGTTAACATTTGTCGCCCATACAGAGGGCATTTGTGGTTTTCAGATATGCCAAAACTGGTCATAACATTACTGTTGTCAGGCAGGAATTTAGATTAAAATTCAATAGATATCTTCTTTGCAAGAAAACAATCTTGAACAATGTTAAGAAGTACCATGAAACGGGTACAAGTCAAAATTTGAACAAGAGTCGCTGTGGAAGGCGGAGGACGGCCCGAACTTTACAGAACATTGCAACATTGCAGCCATCAGACGGAGTCTCATCAGACGAAGTCTCCGTCTAAATCCAAGACAAAGTTGCAGACGTAACAATGTGCCACACATCGACAGATCAAGCTTTAACAGGATTACCCACTTAGACCTGAAATTTGAAAGAATTATGATTATTTCTCGCCTGTTCTGTCTGAATCACTTTTTTACAAAACTTGGAAGGAAGTGTCCATTGACATGTGTTACATAATCGCTTTTTTCTTCAAAACTACTGAACCGAATCGAGTGCTGTCTACATTAAAATATTGAAAAATAATAGTGGTTTAAGATTCTTTTTAAATTTCTCAAATGTGATACTTACTTTTGAAGTTATGGTCGCCTATAGTTAGGGTGTAATTCTTTCTGAGACACCCTGTAGGTGTAGGAGAAGACGTAACATTGAATTTATATCTGTAAGAATGTTGTATTTTAGTCTGATATTTTGATACAAGAAACAGGCCAATATGAGTGGTCAAACTGAAGTGTGTGCATTGATTTTATGCCAAAGCAGTTGAAGTAAAAAATCAACAATCTAGTGAAGACAGCCTAAAATAATCATAAAATTTTGATGGCTTGAGGTTGATAACAGAAAAAATTAAATATTGGGCGAGTCGAAGATGAGCCTTATATCTTCTTGGCAACTGAAGAAAAAAAAAACACTCAATGTTATTATGCAAGAAGCCGACTTGACAAAAGTAGTTTTAAAGGTCCCAGGAAATGCAAATAGAATTGATGTGGTTTGTGTCAAGTCTCTAAGGAGGGACTAGAAAGCATTCAATATTTGGGTTGGTGATGACATCATTAGTGAAACTATTGATTTTCTGAGAAAATCCAGTGAATCTATTCATGACACTGTCTTAAATTTAATAGTTCACTAATGATGTCACTGGAAATGTATTCTTTTTTCTGGCCCTGTTTATTGGAATGGAATGTCCCGTAAAGATTTGGAGTAGGTTTATCATCTCATTTCCTGGGACCTTTAAAATGGCTTCAAATCTAATGACAATATTTGCTTGACAGGTTACTTGACCAAATGCCCAATGTTATTACATATTGGGCTATTCCAGAAAGTATCCACACACCCCAAAGATGACAGAGGGAATTCCCATAACCTTCTCCAAAATGCATGGGAATTCTCACAGTGAAATCCAAAAAAGTGCCTGAGAATTCCCATCATAAAATCCAAAAGTGCACAGGAATTCCCACAATGAAATCACAAACAGCATATCCCCTATTCCAATTGTGTTACTTTAACAGATTTGTTTATCATAACACTCAAAAAAAAAAAAAAAAAAAAAAAAAAAAAAAAAAAAAAAAAAAAAAAAAAAAAAAAAAAAAAAAAAAAAAAAAAAAAAAAAAAAAAAAAAAAAAAAAAAAAAAAAAAAAAAAAAAAAAAAAAATTTCTGGAATAGCCTATTGTGCAGTTGTTTGTGGTACATACATGTACTAGTTTCAAAGCAGTATTGCACAACATGGAAGTTTCTGGTGCATACTAATAAATTATCTTGGTAGCTAATTAATAATTTGAGTTCATACAAAACTGATATATTCATTTTTTCCCAAATTGAGATATTGGCAAAAAAAAAATAGCCAATTTGTAAAGAAAAGGTGAGAAAATATGGGTGATTTCTGACAAAAACTTAAGGTTTTTTGCTGGCACATTGAAAGTGGGATATCAATTTAAAGCCAGTACTCAATTTGGGATTTAATTTGTATATCAGATATTTATTTAAACCTGAATACCACTTTCTCCATGGTTCATATGATATGGGCAAAAGGAACCATGAAAGCTTGCACTTCCCATTCGTTGTGTTTCATGGTGTGTTTGAATGCTGCAATATGGCGCTGTTAAGCATCTGCCTATAGTTATAGTAATCATTAAGTTGTAAAGTTGCAAAGGTCAGAAATACCCTCTAAACATAACAAATGAACCTTGCGTACAAATGATCTGAATTATATATAACACTGATTTCATATGATTTTTAATCAGATTGGTTCAAGAATTTGGCCGGGGGGGTACTTGACCCAAAATTGGGTACGGGTGTGCGTCAACCGGGTAAAAAAAAATCGACCCATGTTTATAGTGACCAAATTGTACAAAAATATGACCCATTTATATAGTTGGCTTTGAAATTTCGCACCATTTCATAGTAATCTTAGCAAAATCGGCCCATTTTCATAGTAACTCTAATCAACTATTTTTGTTGTGATTTGAGTGAAAATCAGAAAAATCGACCAATTTTTATAGTAAAATGCGACCAAAAATTGAAAAATGGACCCATTTATATAGTAGCAATGACTTCAAAAAGTGACCCATCTTTATAGTAGCCTGGTGTAAAAAAACGGCCCATTGTTATAGTAAGGTGTGAAAATATGACCCATATCGGCGGCACATATGTACCTACCCTTTTCCACTGAGTACCCCCTCCCCCCGGGGAATTTGGTATGTCCAAAACATGATTACAATTCAATAATATTACACTCAATGATTTTACAATGCTATACATCCTCACAGCAAAGACTCCAAAATGGCATCATGCTAAGTACAAATCCACAGTATAATCCAAGGAATCTTCTCAGTCCTGAAGATAACTTTGTCCAGCAGTTCAAGGTCACAGTGTTGTCCCTCGACGACACTAATATGCTGCAGTATAATCCAAGTGTTTTGCCACCAAAAGTCTGTGCCGCAAATGTTCACTTTTAGGACCACAAGTGGAATCCTTTTTCATTCCAAATCTGAAGCTCTTTTTGCCTCAAAGATGACAGCAGACAGTTCAGCTTTCAAGCTCCTGTGGTATCCAAAATATTAGCACTGGTACTGCACCACCAATTTACCATCTCTGCAGATAAATTTAACTACTGGCCAAGTTCTTCTGTGTTATCTGTATTTATCCTTTCCAGCTAGGTTTCCCTTATCTCTAATAATAATCATTACAGCGTCATAATGCATAAACATAGACTATCAATAGCCAATAGGAATTCACATAAATGACATCATCTGCATTGCATCATCTTACATTAATGACATTATGGGAAACTACCTAATTTTGCAATCTGCTTTGATCTCAAAGCATAAACAACTTTACTAATTTTTTATATTTAGAATTTTGGGGAATTTTGTTCATCTCTTGCACAATCTCTATATAGTTGTAAACAACACCTGCATGATATCAATATAGCACTAGGGGAATTACTATGAGCTAGTAAATTCTCAATTCCCTTGGCATAGTTCAGTAGCTTTCATTCACCAATGTATTTAGAAAATACTCCCCCTGGTTTTTGGGTATGATATATGATACCCAGATCACACAAGGTCAGTTCATGTCAATGCATGTACAATTACAACCCACTGAACTGTGTCCTTGGTGGATGAGCATATTGTAACTCATAGTGAATTCCATTTTCTATTCCCAAATAAATTACTTTCCCTGTGAGAAATCTTTTCTCAAGTAAAATTGAAAAATAATATTTTAATCACATAATAGAGGCTAATATAACAAAGGTCTCAAGCATTGTGGCCTACAGGCCATGCTTTGAGATTAAATAAACTTTGTATTATTATTGTGCACAATATATTTTTTGCAAATCTACTTTTCACTTAGGACTTTACAATTTAAAGGCCGACTCAGAAATTTCGAAATATGTATATAGAACTAACTATATATAACTAGAACTAAAAATATTAACCTAAAATGCTTAATTCCAAAGGTAGAGTTGAATCGGATTTTTTCGTTTTCATGTAGTACACATTTATGTACAGTATAACAGTGCCATAGGATACTGCGTGTACCAAAAAATTCTGGATCTGGAATTTTTAAACAAAGTTGTGATTTTCTATATGAAGGACTTTGATTTGAGCTTAGTTATTTCACACAGTGAGTATTATATGGACAAGCATTATGTATATGCAAAAAACACAATTTGTTTGAAAATTGAGGGCGCCCTCCTCGGGAAATCTGAGTCAGCTTTAAGTTGTTTTTAGATGTAATGGCACCTATTCAAGTTATGATCTATCCACCTATTGCTTTATGCACTTATGTAAATATGAGTGAATACTAGTTACATGTATTCATGTATTTATGTAAATATTTATTGGCTGGACCAAAGTTTGTATTTCAACAAATCTGTAGATAAGATTTTATTTATCAATATGATGGTATTCTGTATTTGTTATTTTATCATTGTGCTTGCTGAAAATGTTTAAACCAGAAGTGCCCATTTCTTGTACTGTATACGTACAACCTTGTGATATATGTAATATGGCAATAAATTCCGGAGAACCTATCAGTTTGATCTAGTTTAGTGTATTAATTTGATCTAAAGGTTTAAAAAGTAACACAGCATGTCTATATACCCCTGTAAGTTACAAGCCATTGGTCATATGCATGAAAACATAAAATTATTCTTCTTATCATGTCCAAACATAGTGGTTCTCAAATATGATCCAGCCAGAGACGGGCCCAAAGTCCGGTCTTTCTTTCCACAATGCAACTCTCTTATATTCCTTAGAGACGGATTCAAGAGGTCGGACTTTGCTCAAGAAACTCTCCGGATTCAAGGCGGCCGGCAGCAGGCCTCCGTCCGGACACTGGGTGCTAATTTACACCAGATACTTGGCAGTATACTTGATATCAATAGTTTTTTTCTGTAAATTTTTATACCATTCTTTCCCTCATTGTAATCAATATTGTGAACACAATACCCATTATAAGAAAATTTCTCCCTTTGTAAAAGTTGCAGTAAAAGGTAGGCCATATTGATTAACATTCAGTGAAAGATAGCATTCATGTTTTTTTAAAGGTGCAATGAGAGATTTCACATATCAGGTGTCCCTTAAAGAAATTGAAAGTACTGATTTTTGCCCTGATGTAAAGCATTCCATAAAAAATATCACCATTTGAAAGCATTAAGCTGAGAAATGTTTCTTTGGTAGGAAAATTGTGAAATTTGAAATTTCTAATTTCGTATAGGAGCAAATATGAAATTCAGCCTGTTTTATATTGAAATATAACCAAATCAGAATCACTTTTTTTTCTCTTTTAAGACATTTCTGTAGCTAAATAAAAGGTAAGAAAGCTAACGAGTGTCTAATCTACATGAAATTACTTTTATGACACAATATTAGGGTGCCTCAAAATCTCTCGTTGCACCTTTAAATCAAAGAAAGAGATGTTGAAAGAAACTTGGTCAAGAATAAAACATGATTTGAAAGAATTGATGTGTGAAGTGTGTTTCACTTTCCTTAATAAACTGGTTCCATTTTTCAAAAAGCAACTAGTCGAAGGCATTTTGAGTAAAAGCAATTGAAACAATGTTTCTATATGGAAATTTTATGCTGATCCAATACTTTCGGTCCCCAAAGCTAATTTTTTTTTTAGGGAATAAGTGGTGCCTAATTTGCAACTAAATTCAAAATGGCCGACATTTTAACATTTTTGTACATAACTCAAAAATTTAAGGCTTGTAAAGACTTCATTCTCTTTGTCTATACATATGTTTTCAGGGTCCGGCACACACTCGACCATCAGTTCAGGATTCTGCCATACTATTGCACAATTAATGTTGTGATAAAGTTAAATGGCGGCCATTTTGAATTTTTATGCTAAATTAAATGTCCAACATGACCTACTTGCATAGGTCATTGCACCATGAGTGGAGCAAAGGTTGTTACATGCTTGAAATCCAACTATCACACTTAAATGTGAGTAAGTCATCAATTTTGAGGATAGCTCGATAATAAAATAATATTTGTTGCAAAGATAAAATGTAAAGGAAGACAAATATATGAACGTGACTTGAATGTGATTATATACAGGGTGCCACAAGTGTCATATAAGGTGGAAAAATGGCAAAGGAAATTTTGATCATAAGCTACAAAACTTTGGGGCAGTCTAATTGGGTACCTGTTTTACATCAAGCCGTAAACTGTTGATGAGGTCAAATGATAGCCACATAAATAACAAACAAATTATATGTTATTATCTTAATGAATACATGGCAGGGTTACAACGATATAAAACAAAAAAAAGCAAAAAATAAAAAGACCAGAATATCAAAAATCCCTAGACTTATAAACACATCATGCCTATCCGTAGGCACTAATCAGTATGCACCACACTCTCTGACCCCGACTGACTCAAAATACGTACAACTCAAAAAGTAAAAATAGCCACAAATTGAAATCTGCTACCATATCCAAGCTAGATAAATTCATTTAAAATGAAATATAATCAGATGAATACCTAATTGGTTCTTATGATACAATCAAAAATGGTTTTAAAAATATTTGTGGAAAAGGTAACGCCACCCCATTTTGTAACCTCAACTCAGTGCGCAATGACCATAACTACTGATCTAATTAATTCCGTGACCCGGAAAACATAATGTATAGACACAAGAATGACGTACAGCTTAAAATCTTGATTTAGTATAAAAAAAATGTCAACTGGTAGCCATTTGATTTTTATGCAATTAACTGTAAAGAGGACCATGAGAATTTCCAGAAAGAAGTGCCCCCAATTTTTTTCGACCTAGGTTTTTACCTATTGGAATGCTACCAATGTTATAGATCACACCTGAAGTGACATAAGGCCGAATACGCCGTCTTTATGTAATAAGATGATGGTTTAGTTAGTTATCTGTCATGCAAGACAGAAAGTCAAAAGCATGGTTTCTATGGAGGAACGATTACGATAGCAGGCACACGAACAAAACAAGGTTTTGCGATTTTCTTTTGCACCTGTTAGACCAATTAAACCATCCAAAGTTCTCGTAGGTGGGCTACAAACCGATCCAGTGAAATTTGAGAGAAATTCATATCCTAAACAATCTCCTCATGTCCCTTAAGTGACCTAATGCTAAAAATAATGATATAATTGTATTCCTTAAACCTGAAAACATGGTATGGACACAAGAATGAAGTCAGTACAAGCCTTAAATCTTGAGTTATGTACAAAAACAAAAACGTTTTAAAATGGCGGCCCATTTGAATTTTTTAGCTAATGAGGCACATCCTCTCAAAATGCTTGGCGGACCAGAAAATGTTAATCTAAAAACACAAAAAATAAAAAAAATAAAAAAAATAAAAAAAATCAGTTATTTTAGTCATTACTGTCCAAACGGGACACTTGCCACTTGAAGAGTAATGTGAGAGAATATTCGTTGACCAAAATGAGGCATATTTTCATCATAACATCGGCACAAACCAAACATCATTTAGCTCGAAGATTTCACAGGGTAAATGAGGAAAATAGTAGCATATCGTATACCAATTTTTTATCACTTATGGTAAAATCTGGGGTCTGGGGACAAGGCTGGTAGGATCGGACAATGGACCTTTAAGGAATATGCAATTAGTGCTCTAACAGCAAAACCACAAAAGTTGTTTCACACGGTAATTGATGAGGGCATGTACAAGTACCAGGCCCTCATGTCAAGGAGAGACCACAATATAAATCGGAAAGAGCACCTTTAAGTTGTGTGAATGTTTTGGTGGCAGTCAAGGATATCAACTCCAATTGCAACTAAAACTGGGTTACAGGTGAAGTATGAGCATCTTAATCAGTTGATGAGGTCAAATGGCACATTCCAAGGTCAAAGGTCATCAGGTCAAATTGGAAGAAAGGGTCATGTGGTAATCATGAAAGCAGATGGCCCTAGTGGTTGGAGTACCATTTTGGTTTACTCATATTCATCTTCTTAAGAACATCAAAACATTTAATGAGAACAATTATAAAGAAATATTTCAGCCTCTGTATGGTAAATGTTCTAGCCAAAATTAAAACTATTTTTAAATAGTTTTAATTTTTGCTGGAAAATTTAAAAAATCAACTGAACAGTGTTATCTTGGCTCAATGACCAGACAATGTTGTAACCTAATATTTAGAGGGAATTATCAGGCCAAGTAAGAGTCTGAGGTCAAAGGTCACACTAGTCCAGATGGATATTAGGCTAAATAAATGGGTATTAGACCAGATTTACATTGGACCAAATGGATATTGGACTTATGGATATTAGACCAAATGGTGTTTGTGGTTATTATACCAAATGGTAGCCAGTGGATATTAGACCAGATAGATATCAGACATTTGGTTGTTAGATGGGATGTTAAACTAAATGTTATTAGACAAATTGGTATTAGACAATGTGGGTCTAGGAGAATTGAAGTTAAACAAGATGGGTGTTATTAGACCAAATAGCAATAAACGTATCTACTTGGGGCCTTGGTTCCTGTAATGAATGCTTCAGGTCATGCGCAAGGAGCTTTGGCTTAATTGTACATGCGTAAATAAACAAAGATGGCACCAAATACGGACCAAAGAACAATTGCTAGCTGCTGTACCTCCAAAATAGTGCTCAACTTGCATAAAATGGAGAATCTAAGGCAATTCTCAGAAGAATGAAAAGCATAATAAGCACAGCATACTGCTCATGTGGATGATCGGCAACAAAGACATCCATACAGGATTCATGAAGAATGTGGCACCTGAAGCTGTGCGATGGCTCCAACTCTTCCTTTGTACTTGTTTGGGATCGTCAACTATTCCCGCCAGGTGGAAGACTCCAAAGGTCATTGTTATCCTGAAGCCCAAGAAACCAGCAAATGAGGCCAAGAGTTACAGACCTACCTCGCTGCTGTCTCACATCTATAAGCTTTTTGAGAGATTGATACTCAGTAGGATCAAGAATACGGTCGAGGCAAACCTACCCCACATCCAAGCTGGCTTTCGAAGAGGTAAATCAACAACCGATCAGATAGCAAGACTTATCAATGACATTGAGACAGCCTTCCAGAAGAAGCAGAAATTGGGAGCAATCTTTATAGGTCTGACTGTTGCCTACGATATAGTCTGGCATCGAGGTCTCTACCTCAAGCAACTCAAAATCTTCCTAAGGGCAAGCTTGTCAAGTTCATAATGCTGCTCATCCAAGACAGATCTTTCATCATGGAGACATAAAATGGGCAATGCAGTAGAAACACGAACTTCGGAATGGTGTCCCGCAAGGTTCTGTCCTGGCACCCAGTCTTTTCAACATTTTTGTTTCAGATATGCCAAAGGGGGATTGTTCACAGTATTCCTACGCAGACGATGCGGCACTTAAAATAGCTGCTGATTCCTCTGAGGCCTTCGAAGCAGTGTTGCAGAAAGACCTAATCACTGTAAGCCAATTCCTTCACCGATGGCACTTGAAACTCTGCAAATTCAAGACTCGCAACCCTGTTTTCTACCTTGTAAACAGCTGAACTAAAACAGAACTTACATTAATCCAGAGAAAAACTGTCATACGACCCATCACCGGAGGACCTTGGCGTCACAATGGAACGCATTCTAACTTTAAATCAACACACCAAGACAGTCACTGACAAGACTCGGTCTCGTGTCAATGTCCTCAGAAGGCTAGACCAGGTTATGGTGCATCCTTTGCCACTTCACACACATCAACTGTTGCTTTGGCATACTCAGCTGCTAAATACGCTGCACCAATATAGAATCAGTATATGCATTAATACAAAATTGATGTCGTTCTGAATGATGCAATGAGACTTGTTAGTGGTTTGCCTTTTGGTGAGACCTGTAGAATATCTTCCAATTCTGTCTGTCATAGCTCCTGCAAACCTTAGGAGGAACCTTCAGATGATCAAGCTCGCCAAGAAGTGTGACGAACCTGATAGCCTAATTTTTTTTTTTTTTTTTTTTAAATTCCACAGAATCACTGCTACCCAATTCATGACACTGCAGTCGAGGCATCCCCATCGATCATCCTGGATCAATAACATATGGTCTAAGCAATGGTCCTCCTCTAACTTGAACTTAAATCAGTTTATCGACAGCCCATCTAGCAAGCCCTAAGGTTGTGACCTTGATGGGAAAGAATGCATCAACCTGAACAGACTCAGAACTGGCATTGGTTATACAAAGTACTTCCTTCACAAGATCGGCATGGAACTTTGACCAAACTGCGACAGTAGAGAGCCACAAACAATTAGCCACATCATTGAAGACTGCGAGGTCTGCGAGGAATCCCAGGCCTGATCAACCTGAACGATGAAACTATCAGTTGGTTAAGGTCAGATCTTCCACTGTGACAGTGGACTACACGCACAAACGAAAGCACGAACGGTGGACGATTGCCAGCAGAGACGAGAATGGTTCTCATGACAATAAGCCTGCTCTACCCTTCTCAATTTCTGGCACTCTCTGGCTCAGAATGACCGACGGTTGACCCAAGCTGCATATGTGGTGTACACAGTTTGTGGCCAGTGGTCACTATGGTCATTTTGGCCAAAATCTAAGAATTCCTTCTCCTACAAAAACGTGTGTTAATTTTGTCATTCATGCACAAGCATCGCCTATGACCAGTGTCTATGGGGTGTACACAGAATTTTGATAAGTGGTCATTTTGGCCAAAATCTTATGAAAATCTCTGATAATTCATATTCTCCTGCAAATAAGTGGCCCTTGTCATGACCCTTATGCATATGCTTCGCCTATGCCCAGTGTATATGGGGTGTACATAGATTTGGGATAGTTGGTCATCAAGCGGTCATTTTGGCCAATACACATGGTCTCTTCTATAAGGCACGCTGATTACGATAGTTGTACACATTTGTCGCCTTTGGTCAGTGCATATGGGATATACACATAATTTTGATCAGTGATCAGCAAGTGGTCATTTCGACCATTTCGGTCAAAATCTTATTAAAATCTATTGATTTTTTACTCCAGCAAATAAGTGGCCCTTATCACCATTATGCATATGCTTTGCCTATAGTCATGCATATGGGGTATAAACAGATTTTTGTTCAGTGGTCATTTTGGCCAAAACACATGAATTCTACCTTCTCTGACAAGGAAGGCATGCTGATTATGAACGTTGTGCACATTCATTGTCTATGGTCAGTGCATATAGGGTTTACACAGATTTTGATCAGTGGTCATATATCATTTTGGCCACTTTGGCTATACACATGAAATCTTCCTTCTTTGGCAAATAAGGCGCGCTGATTACGACAGTTGTGCACATTCGTAGCCTATGGTCAGTGCATATGGAATGTAAACGTAATTTTGATCAGTGGTCAGCAAGTGGTCATTTCGGCCATTTTTGGCAAAAATGTTGTTAAAATCTATGATTATATTTTCTTCAGCAAATTGGGGAGAAGTAGAGAACCGTCTTGTGGGCTCCCCTGTTAAACTGCGAAGCAGCGAACTAATCTCTACAACTCCAAACACTGTTTTCCATTAACATCATTTCTTAAGTATACCCATATCATGACTAGACCTCAGCGCAGGCCTTTCTAAGGTCTGCCTTGACTATAGCGTCATTGAATGTGGAGGGTTTTCCAATGCAAAAAGTACCATCATTGCTGATTTGTGTAACAATCTCCATTGCGATGTCCTATGTCTGCAGGAAACCCACAGAGGAATCAATAACCACCGCCCAACCATACCAGGAATGGTCCTTGCCACCGAGAGACCACATCGACAATACGGAAGTGCTATATTTGTAAGAACAGGCACCGAAGTAGAAGCAACCTCAATGTCTGATGATAACAACATCGAAGTCCTCACCATTGAGCTTAGCTCTGTCATAGTTACATCTGTCTACAAACCTCCATCAGTAGACTTTGAGCACCCTCAACTCAACCCTGGGAATTCCATTAAACCTCACTTCTTCATTGGCGACTTCAACAGCCATAATACCCAATGGGGCTACAATGAAACTAACAAAGACGGACAAGCTGTCGAAGAATGGATAGACAGTCAACATCTACGTCTCCTTCACGAC